>JALBCR010002034.1:0-82302 GCA_030710515.1 Abscondita cerata
ATCAGTATTGCTTCGTTTGATTACGTATTGCTTGATCAAAGATAGTCAATACAACACGCGAATGTGTTTATGGCGTCAACCACGATAACCATTTTTCTTGTTCCCCATCACCTTAAGTCACCATTTCCTCTCTGTTGAGTCAATTTCATCTATCACAAAATAATTTACATTCATTAAAGAACTGGATGAGATTATAACTAGGGGTGAATGTAGCATTTGTTTTCACTAAATACAACTAAATCTCCTGGAATCGAAAGAGTTGCTTTACAAAATCAGGCCTTTTGTGTAAGACAGACAAGGAACTCTCGCCAATATTTTAATTATAGAACACTATCTAAAAAACTATAAAACAAGAAGACAACATTTTGCTTGCTATTCAAAACCTCTTTAGCCTCTTTTCCATCATTCCATTGAGCCGCATTTCTCAAGATTTAAAATCACAGGTTTCGTGAAACCATTACAGTAATTCAACCATGGAATCATTGTACACCCTTCTTGGATAAATGAAAACACTTTCAAAAAATCAATATTAGAAAAGGAGTCAGTATAATATTTCTCAAATAGTTATGGAATTAATTGAGCTGACATGTTATTAATTTCGCAAAAGGAATAACTAAGTGATTGCTAGTAACCATTTATAAGTAAATGGGCAAGACATTAGGGAAGACATGTAATGCAGTGTATTTTAAATTCAATTACAAGAGTTTTAAAGTTTTGCTATTTGAAAATTTTCTAACATTTGATGAAGTCATTTAAATTACACTTGTTGTACTGCTGCGATGTTCGAAGAACTGCCATTTCCACCATTCTAGTTACAACTGCACCTATTTTTAATAATATACAAAATTTGGACCTTTTCTGATATGATATCAATAATCAGAGCGGCCGAAAAAAACCTACTTTACAGCCTTGATACACAAATAACTATTTGTCTTCAAACTTTTTAAAAATTTTGACCTCCCTTAGTATATTTCTAACAAGGTTATTATTGATATATAATCTGTTTCTTGTTTCAAATACAGTTGAACAGCAGAGTTTTCTTGTATGTTTAAATCAATTTACAAAAAATTAAATTGTCAATTAATAATGGCTTGAGTGCCACTTATCTACTCATGTTGCACTTTAAACAAATGTTCAAATTCATGATAAAAATATTAATAATTTAACTTGAATTGTTATTGTAATAAAATGTATTAAACAGTCGCTTATTCACCAATTCAATTATCGGCTTTTTTGATCGCAATCAGCGTATTTTAGAATCTGGTATCGTTTAAATTTTTGATTATCTTGGCTTAAAACTAAATTTTTAATTGCAATCGGTGATTTAAATTCCTAAAAAATTCAATACAATTTTTATAAATCTACCTTTTCTAAATTAACTGATGATTCAAAAACGATGATTTAGTATCAAACAAAGACTAACCGTTATATTAATTTGAAAATATTTCTCCAAATTTTTTTAATTAATTATATTTCATTCTATGTGATGGATTATCCTTCTTGGTGGAGAGGGTTATTTAAAAAAAACTCGCTTATTTTTGGTTCAATTTTAAGCAACGTTTCGGAAGCTTTTTAATTGATGCTTCCTTCATCAGGCTCTGGAGATGATTAGAAAAAACGAATTAACAATTGATATACATAACTTATTACATTACACAATTATAACTGGTTAAGATAGAAAATAACTTACTTAATTGATGTAAAATAAGGTGGTCATGCTTGAAGTTACGAACAAATGCTCATAGTACACTATTATAAAACTTGTAAATATGAATATGAATAACATAACACTTATAATTACACAAAATAAATATAGATAAATAAATACTTGTAATAACACTATGAACTATAACAAACGTACATTGAGTAAAATCCACAAACATTTGAATTGAATTTAATGTGAAAGTTGTATAAAAGTTGTATAAAATGATAAGTCTGCGATAATAAACGTCGGCGTTATAGAAACGTTAAATATTAAATTTTTGGATAGAAAATTGACATCAGTAACAAAATATTATGTAAATTTTATTAAAAGGTCTTTATGATTTAATTTTGATTTACTAATTATATTGTTATAACATGTACTCAGATTTTGGCTGTCTGTTTTGAAGTTAATATTATTTTTGTACAGGTTTATATGTAACATTTCTGATATAAGACGTTTATTATAATTTTCTTCAAAGTCCAATATTGTAGGATTTGTGAGATCAAAATTGTGACCCGTTGATAAATGATGTATCGAGAGTGCTGTATTGTCACTTTTTTCGTACAGTCATACTTATGATTTTTCATTCTATTGATTAGTTTTAGTTTTGTTTGACCTATATAGTACATATTGCATCCTAAACAGTTAATTTTGTAGATAACGGAAGATTTTTGAGTAGAAATAATTTTGTCTTTTAGTTTTGTGTAACACGTATTGTATATAGTATTTTTATTGTATAAAATTATTTTTAGTTGATTATTCTTTAATATATTAATTATTTTATAACTTAGGTAAGGTATGTTAATTAGTTTTTTGTATTGTATGCATGTATTAGTTGAAATGGTGTTGGGATTATTTATGTCATTAGTAATATTAGTAATAGAAAATAATAGAAAATTTCAAATAAACATATGTCCTAAACCTCTTAACTTTTGATCTACAAGGTGTTCAAGTTTTAAGAAAAAATGTTTTTTTATCATAACTTTAATATCTTTATAGATATTTTAATAAAATTTGGCATATGCCTTCTAAGCAACAACAACTATTTTTTGATTTAGAAATTTTAAATTTTTTTATTCAGTGGCGTCCGTACAGGATGAGGACTAGATATTTTTAGAGAAATATTATGTACGCCACTGCTTTTTCTTAAAATAAAATTATTTTTAAAATCTCCATTCATTTTAAGGTAAATTTGATTTCTTGTTTTTTTTCGTCCGGCAAGCGGTTTTCGCGTAAAAAAAGATTTGGCAAATAATTATTGATTATTTAATACATAATAATTTTAACATTAAAATAAAAGAACTAACATTAAATAACCTAAAAAAGAAAATAATTTAGATTAGCTGTTGAAATTGGCCACCACCTGCAAGTATGCATGCTTCAGCTCTTTCCTCATTGAGTCTCATGTACTCTTTGAAAATTTTTCTTAAAACTTGAACACCTTGTAGATCAAAAGTTAAGAGGTTTAGGACATATGTTTATTTGAACTTTTCTTCTTAAAATCGCGTAAGGATTGACACCCTTAAGGATCAGCATCTTATTCTGAAACACCCTGTATATATATATATATATATATATATATATATATATATAAACGATAAGTTTTGGACATCTAGTGTCGACTCGTGAAAGCGTTCACGTACGTAAATGTAGCAACTTTGCCGACAGGTATATAAAGCAGTTACATAGTCGATTCTTCAATAATTATAGCCAACATAACAGTTGGCAAGTATAAAAATTTCGAATCGCCTGCAGTAAAGTACGCAAGAGGTTGTACAATAGCAAACAAACACTGAGAATCACCCGACAGCTGTTTCGTCCTTTTGGACTCTCCAGGAGTGAGAGAACTTGAGTGTAAGTTCACTATTGTACAAACGCGTGCTGTCGACTATCAAAGCTCGTATTTGTTATAAGCCTGATAGGAGGCCGAAACGTCGTCGTTGACAACTTATTGAATTTGTTTTCCATTCACCTCCGCCTAGAGGGGTTCGAGAAGAGCAAACTTTATATAAAACTTATAATTTTGAGGAATACTCACCTGATAGTTTAAGTTATTGTACTTACATTATTCTCAGCAATGGCATGTTAGAGGCAGTTATTTTGTCATTTGCTTTAATTAAATTAATTAGAAAAGTAGAAAGCTATTTTGTCAAATCATGGAAATGTTGTCCACGCAACATATGAGAAAAGTCCGTTACTACTAAATCGCTGTAACCATGTAATATGCTAATCCACAAAAAGTAAGTAATTTAAAAACGTACCTGATGCCGTTGTTTGAGTTTAGGTACTAAGATTTATAAAAACTCCTGCTGTCTTGTCTTATTGTTCCAAAAAATTCTCCAAAGGTTAAGTTGTATTTCCCACTTGATAATGTTATCTAAATGAATGTCAAAAAAATCTTTTGCTATATCTACTGAAAAACTTGTGGCATGAAATAAAACTGCCTTTTCTCCCAATTAATTTAATTAAACTGCTTTTTTTAACACATCGACTTCAATAAAGAAGCTTTTTCCCGAAAATGAGTATCCTTTATTAATTCGATTGTCAAAGTCTTTATCGAAAGTGGCTTCATAGTATTTGGGAAGTGAAATCTTCATTTTAATATTATACATAAACTAAAAATACGTATCAACAACATTTTTCCAAGACACATTCTTTTAAATGAATATATTAACATAAAACTATTCAACGTATTATATAGCTTCCTATCAGCCTTGGACTTCTGTTAATTTGCATAATTATTTTCCAAATATATATATATATATTTTCTAAATTATTATATTAATATCAATTTGATAGAATCACATTAATTGTTTCTGTTTTGTAATATTTTATTTTATTCTTAATAGTATATTAAGTATCAAAAACGGTAAATCCTTAACGTTCGTGATGCTTATACTATTTTTAACTGATAGTATTAAATTACACTGCAATGAAATTAATTCAATTTCTAATAAATAACGAAAAGTCCAAAAGTAACGTTTACATTTTGGAGAAATAACGCAATGTAATAATCGTGCAAAACGGGATTACTTTAATAAAATTTATTGTTTCATGCTCGTCAACAAACATATTAACAAATGCATTCCTGATTTTTAAAATATAAATAACAATAAGGACTTTAATGACATTTGTCAGAACTTCATTCCTTATAAAACCTAATTGCTTAAAAATGCTAAGTGCTAAATTAATGTATGACTTAGGATAACAAAAAAAAATTGGATCTTTGTAAATATGGTTAAGAAAGCGCAAGTGCTTCAAATACAATATGTATTTAAAAAACAGGCACCCATGTATTTTGCAATTTGTACAGGATTAGTCAACAACTGCATAAACTAAAGTTTTCCTAGTTAATAAATGTCATAGCCTAGCGGTATAATCGCCAGTTTAGTAAATTTGGCACCGTTGGCAAGGTTTGTTCCTACCGTGCTTTCCGAGAGCATCACAGTCACTTCTAACTTCCAAGTGTAAGACTAAACTCCTGTAATATATAGGGAGGCCATGCTCCTAAGAAGAAGCGTGTAAGCTGTAGAAGAAGAGAGATAAAAAATAAAAATAAGCGTGAAATGGAAACCACTAAAAACTGCACAAAAACTATATTCGTACAGAATGAGTCAACAAAAAAAGTAAAAATAAAATAATAGTTCACGAACCATAAAAATAAAAATAAATAGACCGATGGCCAAAATGATATTAACTAACTACATAAATTCCTAAAAAATGACGTACGACCAACAAATTTTAATAAACTAAGTTTTTAGTATGTGTTGTCTAGATAGAGATAATTGTCAACGTTTGCTAATCCAACAAGACATATTACACATATTTCTATTCAACTTACCTCGATAAACCTAAAATTACAAGTACCTACAACACTTTCTCATCGCTTGATCTCAATAGAATTTAGCGTGTATTTACAGCAGTTTTAAAATATCCTTATGATTTTTAAAAGCAGGGACTCGTCTAAGGAGTAATTAGTGTTTAAACTTTTTAATCTAATACTGCCGATTTGAAATTAAAGCTTTTATTTGGTATTTATACGATAAGTAAAGCGTTTGGAGTACGCATTTTATTAAAATTGAGAAGTTTCTTTCAAGGCCGCCAACCAACAGTATCTCAATTTTAGAGTTTCGAAATAATTTTTAGTTTACTTTTCCAAACACAAAACTGTTAATTACATAACTAACCACCACCACATAATGTTTGCTCAACGGAAATAATCATAGTTTACAAATTTACAAGAACGAAAACGTAAAGGTTTGTTGGGTGACGTTTTAGACAATCCTCAGTTCGAGCCGATTCCGTATTTACTCGCACACCAGTTACATAATTATTCTTTTTTACGGCTAGCAAGCTTGAATTTTAAAACATACTTCTTAAGCATTTGTCTCGGAACTTAAACTCTAAAAATGCTTTTTGTCCTGGTCTTAATGTTTATCTCGTTTCTAACCAATCAAAAACTGTTTCGAAAAAATCCAAACGCAAATCTAACAAGAAGATGAGAGAAGAGTATGTGGCTTTTATCGTATACCAATTAAAAGTTTGGTATTATTGCACGAGTCGCCTTTCTATAAAACCATGTTTTGAATCAGAAAATCGTAAAAATAAAAAATTTGCAATGGGTACCACAAACAATTTGAACATGAACACTAAGGTTCATCTCACTATTGATATTTTTACAGCTGCAGCTCATAACATCTAAACTTAATTAACATAATTATAGAGAAAAACAACCATCGAGTCATCAATTACTGAGCAAAACATTAATTTACAATAAAAGAAAAATGTTCAACGCACCACGGCGTGTTTTTAAATTGTAGTGACATTTATTCGGTTTTATTATAGAACTCTCGCCCGAAGTAATCTTGGAAGATTTCAAAAAAACGGGTTACTATGTTAATTAATACTAGATTCTTTCGAAAAAATTTGCTGTAAACGTAAGTTCCATGGAAGTAGAGTGAAGAATGATTACGTCTTTCAGGTTTGTCTATTATGTAGATTGACGTTTGGAACTTTTTGATCTATGCTAATTTTAAATAGTAAATTTAATTGTTAAAATGTCTTTATTTAATAAAAATTATTTTAAAGACTAAATTCACTTATATGTTTTTTGATCCGTTCAAAAATTCAAAAAAAATGTCCCATTTTTCATAGAATTGAGGTAAAACTTAACTGGGATTTGCTTTAAACGTCCAGAATTTTTTATGGCTCTTAACTGAAAATGATTAATTAAATGATTGCTGTATTGTAGTATAGTTTACCTGATTCACACGATTTTCAGGCACTGGTATTAATTCACCGTTAAAAGCAAACGCCGTACTATACCTTTCATAGTTTTCGTGCTTGTAATTTAGGATGTAGTTTAAGATAGTATCCAATCCAATATCCGAAAATTTGCCTAAATGTATTATCGTTTTAGTTCGGTCCTTTGGAGCTATTGCATTATCTATGTCAAAAAGGACATCTAATAAGCTAAAATCAATGGTAAAAAGTAAACAGAAAAAAAATAGTTTGAGGTAATACCGTATAAGTGCCTTTGCATCTCGGTGCACGTCAGTGCTTTTAGGTAATTGCCTTTTTCGTGTATATCAGTAACAGAATAATACCTTTCTAGTAACAGTTTCCATTGGGTCGAGTTTGCAATTTGTATTCCACCGCAAAGAACTGAATATTGCAAGTTTGGTGGTAAAATATCAAACTCTCCAGACTGAAGTATTTCGAGTCCAGTTTTTGACAAATAGGATCTCCATATTTACACAACCAATGTAGTATTTGTACGCGGTTAAGTTTATCAATATGGGTCTCGTTTAATTTTCTTTAATACCTAAATTATCGTAAGCAGCTTGTAGTATTTCCGTTATGTAAACCTAAAAAGTTATTATACCTAAATTTCAGTAAACCGTAATGGAATATTTACCTTAACAACAGGATTGTCTATGAAATCTATAGGTTGTACTGCTAAATTAATCAAAAATGCTCTTAAAGGCATGTAATCAACTTCTTGCTTTAAGTATGATGTTAAGTTAAACACCAATTCGTAATTTAATTGACCGTATTTATTATAATCCAAAGCGTCCGTTATTAATTGAGCTCTATTTACAGGTGGAATTAAATCGAATTTGTCAGTGTGGAGGAAATTTATCAACCTTTTCCAGTTAGTTTCATCATACTTTACTCTATAAAATCCTAAACCAAGAAAAATATTAATTAAAGTATTATATTTCACTACCTGTCTGATCTTTGTTAACCAAAATCCAATCGTCCAAATCATTTAAAGTAAAAGAAGTACTTGCATTTGTTAACAAAAACTCTGTGAAGTTACTTTGGCTGGTCATGTATGTTATAGGTATGCTCCAAACATTTTCATCCGATACATTGTCCATTCGAAAAGTTTTCTTTAATAAATATTGGATTAGGATGGTTTTATTATACAATTTTACTCACTTGCGAAAATGTCACAGTTCCATTTTCGTAATTTCTTGTAACAGTTACAATAGGATGACCAATATTAGCTGTCCACTGTTCAAGAAAGTCCGTGACCGTTTTGTTATCTAACAACCCACGTACGTTTGATTGCTTCATTGCTGCATCTAACGCACCGTAAAAGTCACGTGGTTCAGTAGAATTAAATTGACTAAACAAAGTAAACACTTAGTGTATGAAAAATGGAATTAAAATACCTACTTTTGCTTAAGATAAAACTTCAATCCGTTTTGGAATACGTCTTCAGATAAAGATGCTGTGTCATACGTAAGACTGCAGAAGCTATAATTTTCATAAGAACTTATTATTAATATTTATTAAGCTATAACACTCCTCCTCCCCTCAACACAAAAGCGATTAAAACCTATCACAAAATTAAATTGATCATAATTTGGATTTAGGGGTATAACTTAATTTTGACGAAAAGCATCAATGCTTTAAGTATGCCATGCATATAGTAAGAGAACTACTACACCACAATAAAACCCAATATTTTCAAAAACATAAAGATGGTAAAGGCCATTGGTAAAACAAGCAGAAAAAAAAGTCCAATCCCAGTACTTAAGTGTAACCTACTTTTATAAAGCTATTGTCCAAATGCAAACTTTGAAAATGTTCATGGTTAAAAAACTACTCTGGGGGCTTCTACGAATCAAAACTCAGATTCATTGATTAAAAAACAGAATGGAAACTAAATTTCGACTCGAAACATATTAAAAATTTGGTGAAAATATTGAAGATAGTGGATCTAGATATAAACCAATTGCTTTTGACCCAGAACACTAAACAGTGAACGATTTGTATTAAACATTGTCCTCAAGATTAACAAATTTTAGGGCAATAACTGAAAAACCTACTGTTTTTAAATATGTCGAACCACAATTTCTTTAAATATTAATACTATAGCAGAAAAAGAGGGGCTCGAACAAAATATTCGAGGAGGAAATGCAGGCATGGTTTTGATCAAGAACTGAGCACTGAAAGATTGTGGAAGAAGAATCATTCAACATAAACATACAATACAACAATTGCTAAATATAAATTCACGTACTTATGCTTCGTGATTTTTCAGATTAAGATGCGAGTGAAACACCGCCCCATTCTAAGGAACTCGAAGCGCATGTGCACACCTATAGGATTTAATAACCTGTAGCTGATGAGGTGTAAATCGATGTGGGTCATGTTATAATACCGGGAAAAGTAGCATTACATCAATAAAATATGTAAAACGGGAGTGATCTTCTATCTAGAAAAAAAATGGAGAAAGTTGGATAAACCCTTGTTGTCAGATCCCTGATACATTAGTATAAAAATTTATTTTGTGAATTAATCCCTACCAAGCAGAAATATTGAATTTAGCAAAAACTTATCATTTTGAAACCGGTAGTATCAGAAACCACTCTTAGTTTCTGATACTACCGGTTTCAATATAAGTATAATGCTTTACAGTCAACACTGCAATTTGAAATGTTTGCGTGCAATAATGCCTTTGTAGAACTACAATGCAATTTTGCTACACTATTTTTACAATGCGTTAATTTTTTGCATATTATATAGGAAGAATGATGAAAAAAAGAGTCACATGGTTCAACTTGCATAGAGGTCATGTTACAAAGCGGTATATTCAGAATTTCGTACAAAAATTTACGACTTGCTCAAAATACCATTGTCCACCCCTACAGTATTGTATAGAATCAGAAAGTTTAGTGTCATGGGACCATAATTTTAAAACTGGATTTTTTATGATTTTACATCCTATCTTGATATCGAGACTAACAATTTCTTCAAAATACCAACAAACCATTTACTCAACCAAAGGTCTTGCCCCAAACAAAATAAGGACCGATAACAAAAAATTTCTATAACATAGAATCTCTATAAAACCTGCTACTACTTGATCATGTTTGTATCTTAAATTCTATGCATCCCCAATTTATACTTAGCTCATTACAACTACACTTGTATAATGTCTTACGTTTTACGGAAATCCATCAAACTGCAATATTTTTACGAAAGAACGAAAAAAGTTGCAGTTCATCTAAACGCACTGTCTGATAATCGATTATATTTCGTATCGCAATTTTTAACTCGGCACTAAGGTTTCATACTCAAAGAACAATATTGTTTTAGATCAAACGTTTGCAAAATTTAGTAAACTCGTTACTAAACTGATACGTCCTAACAGCCACTCAAGATGAAACAGAATTATTCTTGACAAACATCGTAATCAAACTAAATCATGTCAAATCCTCAAATACTAATTCAATTTGGAATTCAGTTAGTTTAATAACTGAACCCATTCCATGTTTTCTATTCTATTGTCTATGCTTGGTTTTGTACCACCATCTTTTTTATACTCAACTAGAATGGCAGATTTTTGTTACAATTTTTATGTCAGTGGTGGTGTCACATTAGAACAAAAATTATTATATTGGTGAACAGAAGAAATGGTTGCATAAGAATAATGTTGCCACTAGGATTATTTTTACTGTTATTGATAATGTGTGCAACAATATATACAACTTTTAAGTATTTTTGATTCTCCAATTGGGGGTGGTTTTGCATTTGTTTCAGTTTTTTATTTTTCATAATTTTATTTTTAGTTTCCACACAAAACTTAGTACACTATACTGATTTACTCTTAAATTAATTGCTACTATTATTTCCTGAAGAAGAGACGTAACGATATAAAGAGTTAGTGGCACAAGAAGATTTATCAAGAATACATTTTTAAAACAACGTAAACGCAGAAATTTGAATCGAAACATCAGATGTCTATTTACAATTTATAAAATAATTTTGAAGAAATTAAAATTAAGTTAAAAAAAGACGTTTTACAAGCCAATGGAAAATTCTTAAAATTAGGTGGGTATGAACTGAAAAAGATGTCGTAGAAGAAAGGGTGAAGGGAAAAAGAAGATACCTACTGAAAAACGATATAGAAAGAAATTCAACCAAAAAAAATTCAAAACACTACAGAACCTGTAGGACCTGCAGTTTGACTAAAAAATTTAATTTATAAAAACTTTTGAAAAGAACCTCAAAATTATTAAGTCATTGACTGATCGATTAATATTTTGCAAAATGAATTTAAAAAAAAAATGGCACACATTTTAACAAAACATGCATGATATGCATTTATAATTATCAGCTGGGGCTATGTGACTTATTAAAAAATATTTGAATATGCATCTTATGCAAAACTTAAATTTTTATGTTTCCGCAGCAGCAATAATTATCATAGGTAGGCGTAAGTCTTAAGGCACGGGCGTAATTTAACTACAACTATAGAAAAGTAATGCCTTATCAAACCACTATGCTAAAAGTACAGAAGTATCAACACCCTGATAAAACAAGTTCAAAGGATTTGTAAACAGAAACAGAACTCGGACATCTGAAGACTGCTTTTCAGGCTAACGGAGTACACCATAAAGAAGATGAAAAAGATCAATAAGGTTGGAAATATCAAGAGCATCGGAATCAAGAGTTGAGTGCGCCTACGCACCGTTTATTCATATCCAATGTCACAGACCGCATACGAAAAATTCTAGAATGACAGACATAAAATCTATCTTTAAACTAACCAAGAAGATTCAGAAGACTTTCAGATCAACAACAGAAACCCTCTTTCAGTAACCGGAGTTTACTGCATACCTTGCTTTTGTGGGAAGGTACACATAGGAACCACGAAAAGATCGATAGAAACTAGGCTTAAAGAACATCGTTCAAAATGGGCTCTAAAATTAGAGATCACAAAATACACCTCAAGAGCTTTAAGTTTTTAGCAACGGTTAACGGTAGGTGTTTACATATCAACACTACTAATTGTAATTAAGTAGGGAGTGGGTATTAAAGGCGTTGTCATTGATATCATGATTTGTCAGAAATTTGAGAAACCCATCTAAGAAGAACTGATAAAAGACACAAAAGTGAGACAAGATTACTAAATTGGTTATAAATCTTAACAAACCCACAGCTTCAAACTTTACTTTCAAAAAAGTATTAAATAGACTTAACCAGTCATGGTGCAATGAACAAACAAATTTATACTCTGTTTATCCTAATGTAGGTGTTGCATCGTGAGAAGAAAACTCAAAAGACTATGCAGTACATGGATCATGCAAAATATTAGGTAACCCCTTTTACATTAGAAATCTCCGGTACAGAAAACGCAGTAGGAAAATGCAAAGAGAAGAAAAATTAATTGAATATGTTACCAAGCTAAAGCAATCAAATTTCTTCATTCATATAACATAAATAACATATAATTTGGCCTCAGACATTCCCAACGAACATCTTTTATCACATTAAGTGTTCAATAATAATTGTTTAACGTTTGGAAGCTCTTGAAGATTTTTCTAGAATGTTTCCACAAAAACAATTCATTTGAAATTAGACCCCTTATAATTTTTAATTTTAGAACACATTAAATTTTATAACGGATTTGAATCGTTATTGTGCGGTCATGTAATGGTTTAGCACTTACCCTTACTGTAGTAGGTGTAAGGAGATGGAAAAGAGTCTCTGTTAGGAAATATATAATTGATTGATTGTGTATTTGGAGCAATATCATTATCAAGCGCTTTCGAATACTCATCAAGAACGTATTGTTCCATCAATCTCCAACTTGGTTCTACCTACAATAAAGTATTAGTTTGGGCATAAAAAAATACATTAACGTGTAATTACCATGTTTGCTAAATAATACTGAAAAAATGAGGAAAATCCTTCGCTCAGCCACATATAATTCCACTTTTTCGGTGTTGCTAAATTACCGAACCATTGATGGGCAAACTCGTGTGCCGTAAAAGTTGTACATTGTTGTAACTCGATCAAGTTTGATCCAGTCGAACACAACAAGTATTTTTCCCTAAAATTTATATGCATATATTAATTATTACGTCTTATTAACATACGCGTAAACTATTAAACCCCAATTTTCCATGGCGCCATCCAAAAAAGATTCGTCTGGAATTGCTACCAAATCAACTTTGTCCATAGCGTAAGGTATTCCGGTATATTCTTCCATAGCTTTCAACAACTTAGGTGATTCTGACAGCATATATTTAGTATAATTTACTAATTCTGGCCTCACTAATATTCGTACTCGGTCGTTTACTTGAGTATATTCAAACTCGGCAATAATAAACGCAATTAAGTACGTAGACATCAGTTTAGTTTCGCGAAAGGTGTCTTTAAACCGACCATCACCTAAATCTCTAAAAACTGTCATTTACTAAAAGAAAAATACAAAATATGTTTGCACTTACGTCGATGACTCAATTTCTGTATTTGAAGCGGAAATGGATGTGTTTGGTCTTATAAGGTTAATAATAAATCTAGATTTTAAATGTGGTTCGTCGAAACATGGAAAAACTTGTCTCGCATGCATAGACTCTAATTCAGTTACTGTCAAGTACCTAAAAATTAAATCTTATTCTTGGATAAACAATTTACGAAAAGTAAGACGTTCATGTATGTAGCAGTCAGACTTATGATGAGTGCACTTGCAATTATCCGATGTAATTAGAACCGAGATTATTTTGGGTAATAAGAGAGTTAAGTGAAAACGCGTGAAAAATGTAAAATGGGGACAAATTAGTAAATGATCTACAAAAAAATTAATACCTAATTGATTTAATAAAATAACAAAAAGCCACATTGGAAGTTGATGTTGATTTCTCTAAAAATAAAATAAAAGTATTTCAAATATTTTTTAATATCTACTTAAAATATTTATATAATTTATTTATTTATATAATGTATATGTAATCTGACTCTGCCTGGCAGTCACAGTACATAATTATGGTCTCAACCAATTTGATTTTTAACGAAACTTGGTATTGCCCAATATTCTAAAAAATATTTTTTGGGCCAGTCAATCAAAAAATTATCAAAAGATGTAGACTTCTTGATGGAAAGAGTGTTTGGACTGTGGTGGAATCCAGAAGAGGATACTTTCTCTTTCTCCACAAATTTCCAGAAAGTGACCAATTTTTATTGGAAGCAAGAAGATCTACGAACCGGGAAGTAAACGAATTAATAGATCTGTATTTGCTTGGATTTTTGCAAACTTTTAAATCAAAACAATGATATTACTTTAACAGGTCTTACAGAAGGATTGGTTGAATTTAAAGAAAATCATTATATTTGAATCGGAATCACAATGACTTTTAGGGCTTAATTGTCTTTATGCTGAACCTCAAGACTGATAACAGAAAAACCAGAATGATGCAGTTTACGAGCTTTGAAAACTGCAATTTATTCGGTTAACTTAGACCAGCAGTGTAGCCGCAATTATAATCAATTTGTGTCGTTTTTCAAATGTCTATCGTTTATTTTGTGCTCAAGCCATTGTTTTAAAAGTGGTAAAGTTCCGACAGACAAAAGCAAAAATTAAAAACAAATCACCACGGCGGAGTTAAAAGAAATAAAACGAATAAATGTATCACGTAACCGATGCTATTAACGTCGAAGCATCAATTCACAAATCAGTTAATTCTATGTGAGCACAAGCAGACGCGTCATCAGGGCCTTAACACAGTTTTTAACCACTTGAGAAAAATGCAGTTAATCGAGTCATCTATGTTTTTAACCTGCAATATAAAAAAAATTTAGTGATTGAGCTCCGTGGCATATTGCGCAATTATTTTTGGAGGGACTCTGGATACGGTAGACTGAAAAGGTGTTACCAAAACTCGTTTGACGACAAAATTTGCTGTTGTGGATGTTGAACTTGTTGGAGTTGGGTAATTGGTTTATTTAGTGGACAACAATTCACTCAGAACTGACATTTTAACTGACATTGCGAGAATTAAAGAAGTTTGGATATGGAGTTCTTCGAGTTCCAAACATACCATAGATTTTAAAACTATAACAAAAAGGGATTAACATTCAAAATAGTTGTGAAGTTTAAGTTGCTCTTAAAGATATTGATATTGTAATTCGCAGCAATTTATAGTTTCAGTTTATTACAAGCAACATTCACAAGCTCAAATGCGCATTGATGGTCACAAATACTTCTTTTGAATGTACTCTTAGTAGATTAGTGCCCTTTCCGTATGACGTAGTTGCAAAGCAAATCATATCAATGCTCATTGTCGAGAATGACATTTTCACACTTTGTGATTAGAATAAAATATCCCTTTGCTAGCTTATTACAGGCAGAAAAGGATCGGGAAGCTCGAAGATTCTTGCAATCTACCAGTATTCAAAATTGTCATCAATTGTCTTGGATTAGTAGACTACAAGAACTCCCTACCTATCGCACACTAGCAGAAACCTTTCCAATGGTGGATGTACAAGAGTAGGATAACAACTTTCTGCGGTTCTCGTGGTGTGAAAAGAAACATTCTGCATTAAAGATATTCAGTTACGCCAGAGTTGTTTTTGGAGTTAACTGTATCCGTTGCTACTCTTGGCAATTAATAGAAACTCAGTCCGTAAGTGAAACAACGAGGAAGGAGGCTAAAAAGTTAACATATGAGGACAATTTATTGTGATCAGTTGATAGTTACCAAAATTTTGAGAAATTCAAGAACGAAGCAATAAAAATCTTAGTTGATCCTAGCTCGAGTTACATCAGTGAGATGGTTCCGGAGTTGGTCCTACTAATTATGCGGGGTGCGGACTGGAACCAGGCAAAAACAAAAACCTTATTACAATAGCGTTTGGAATTAAATGGCCCAAGCAGACTGACACATTATGATACGTGTCTGCTCCCCAAAGCAGTGAAAAAGTAGGAACATACTGTTGGTAAGCAAAGTATTTTATCCAGTTGGTGTAACGTGTCTAGCGTTGACGAAACGCAAGTTCATTCTGCAGCGTTTGTAGAAAAATTGGAATCAGAAGTTGTCGGTAGAACACAGGAATCAATTTATGAAACATCAGAGAATTGTCTCTACTCACGAAGATACAACTACGACACTGAAAAAGTCTATAGAAGTGCAGGTACACGTTTTTAATGGGAAGGAAGCTGACCGAAACTGTAAAAAAACGCTTTCCGCATCAGCCTTAAAACGTCTTTCTGAATGATACATCAACTACGATTTCTTGGATTCGACGTAATGTTAAAGAGGGACTTTTGTGGGAAACCTATTCAAACGGATTATGCAATTAACGAACGAAAAGAACTTGTGACATATTCCAGAAAAGCAGAATCTGGCGGATCTCCCTTCCCAAGGCTGCTCACTAGAACTCAGATGGTGCAAAGGCCGGCCTGGCTTTATATGGACAAATTACAATGGCTTTTAAGACCTTAAGCTGTTAATAAAGATCAAGTTAATGGCGAGAAGAAAGCAACGTCAACTATAAGGCTGTTGCCATTTGCAGTGGATGGTTTGTATCAAAATTTTACATTTATTTAAAAATTGTGAAAGTTATTATTAGTCTAAAAAATTTTTGTCTAATGTCCAGAGTTCCATTAAGGTTATTCAAGACAGAGTGTACAATGGTGAGCTAAAGTGTAAAGGACTGCTAGTCATGAAAATGCAAAAAAATTGTACCACGTGAAGATATCCACCACTCAGAGAAACGATCTGAAGTTATTCAAATAGCCATTGTTACTTCCCAAGGAGCACCTGCTTGTGCAAAAAATCATATGAGTGCACACAAGCTTTTTGGACACGGAAAGACTCAGTTCACTTATGAGACAGTTACAAAAAAGATTCTGGATTGTGCACAGTAAAAGTATCTCTTCCAGTAAAACGCGTGATTATAGAGAAGTAAGTCTGGGCATAACTGAAAGGATGGCAGTAAGTTTGGTGTGTTATTTATAAATGCTCAGTCTATCGTTGTCTATCATTAGACTTGGTGGCCTCCTTGGTCATTATTTTCTTTATCAACGGGCTGGAGCGGTTTGTGTCAATCCAGTCTTTGTACAGCGATAATAGCACAAATTTTGTTGCTACTTAAGAGCTATTGAAAGCTGTTCTGTCCGTCAAGATAAGCTTAAAATGCTATGAGAAGTTATGAACATCTTAGCGAAGACCCCAATGATATGCAGCCCCTCACACCAGCGTATTTTTTACAAATGACAACGAAGGACGTGTTTCGAGAGAGTACATAAATTACTGCAAACGATTTGCATGAACAGAAACGCAATCAGAATCTCCATGCACGCTTTAAGAAGGAATATTTGGCTCTGTTAATCAAATGACTTCCAAACAAGACTACTTCATTTAAAGTGAGGCAGTTGGTACTGGTGGAAGCGGATAACAAGAAACGATTCGAATTGACCTTTGGATTAATCCTCATCAAAGGAAAGGAAGAGTTGATTGAGTTGCAAAGGTGAAGACTGAAGTAGTAGACAGTGACCAAAAAAAATCCCGAAGTAAAATTCTTCAACGGATAGTTAAAGTAAAATGAATAATGTGGTAGAAAAGGTTGTAAACCTAGTAGGTATCAGTCTAGAAGTTATTAATTGTAAATGTTAATTGTTCTTTTAGCCAAAAGGAGGTGGGAGGATGTGAAATTTGAATCGTAGATCACGCACAATGTGTGCTCATTGATTTTTGTTTTTTGATGTATTCAGGTTTTTTATCCGTTTATTTTCAGTAGAAAAGTGTCGAGCAAGTTTGAGTGATAAGAATAATTAAAACGCCTTGATAAAGGGTGCACCCTGCGACCGAAACATCTGCAATTAAGAAAGAAAAGAGATTGTAAATTCAATAATTTCGCTCCCAACGCTCCTCGAGAAGGCCCTACTGGCGTTGGGGTACTAGGAGTTCCAATTTTTAATTAGTTTTAAAAATACAAATAATTTTATTAGACTATAATCAACAATAATTTATATTGATTGTAGTAACTTTAAAATTCGTTAGTTTCTTAATGAGTAAATTGTTCACGTATTAATTTTGAGCAGAAACACCTACTTTAAGTACGTAATATATGTTAGTTTATGTAATCTAAGTTAACATACAAAAACAAGCTAATATTTAAGTTGAATTTCAAACGTTCTAAATAAATAGTAATCACAAAGACATCAGTTTTGTAAACAATTTCCTAAAAAATGTCCTAATAAAAACTGAATGAAGGGCAAAAGTTAAATGTCAACAATACACGATAACCTGCTTAAACCTACTACGAACAAAGATAGACTTACTTTTCCTGATTAGATTTATCTTTATATTTGGCAAAATAATACCCAGCTTTTGGTTCAGTTAACAATCCAGAAAAAAATCCAAAATTGATTGTCCACTTCTCACCATTTTTCAAATCGTCGCTTACGGTAATGATAAAGAAATGTTTAACATTATCGTACGAAATATAATAATTTTTCTATTATTGTTAAAATCAAACAACGTAATTAGGAACTATTAATTGTTAAATTTTTGGCATGTAACGTGATGTTGTTCGTATCCTCTAATACTTCGATTTCAATCGAAGACTTCCATAATACACACAGAAAATTCGTTTCTAGGAGTTTTGGTTCGATTGTTAAAATTATCGTAATGGTTTCACGTTTTTGAAGAAAATCGTCTTTATATTGGCACGTACAAAATTGTATGAAAACTGTTGCAATTGTAAACAAAAACACATAATTCATTCTTTCACTTTAATACTTAATCTACACATATGTGTTTGAATATAAATGGAAGCGTTGTTGCAAGTTGGGTTACGTTCGGAAAGATTACGAAATGTATATTCCGTTGTTAAATTTTAAAAATATATCTGTGTTATCAAAATAAAATTTTAGATAATAAATTTAGTTTTCAAATACTTATTTTTTTAGTATTTATATCTATTTTGTAATAAGTGCTGGTTAAATATACTGATTTCCAGAAAAATTGCAACACCTAGAAGTTGTCGAACGATTTTAATAAAATTTTCAGGAAACGTCTATTTTCATTAAACAGAGACCGGACTTTCGTTAAGAGAAATTGCTCGTCGTGTAAACCGAAATGTTTCATTGGTATTAAAATGTTGGTCCAAATGGTCCGAGGAAGGGGTTCAACATCGTCGCCGTGGATCTGGACGTCCTCGAAGGACTACAGATCGCAAAGAACGTCGCTTAAGAGTTTTGTCCACAAGAGATAGATTTTCAACAACTCGATCAATTGCAAATGATTGGATGAGAGGTACAGGACTTAGGATGTAAATGTCATCTGTTTATCGCCGGATAAGATCTTATGGGTTGCGTTCATATCGTCCATTTTTATGTCTTCCTCTTACACCACTTCACCGTCTACGCAGACTAGAATGGAGCAACGAAAGGGTTAATTGGGCGCAAGAATGGCATCAAATTGCGTTTAGTGACGAGTCCCGATTTTGCTTGTAGGCCCACGATGGTCGTAGGAGGGTCAGACGGATGCGTGGAGAACGTAAAAATCCAACATTTTTTGTGGAACGCAACACAGCCCTCACTCAAAGAGTTATGATATGGAGTGCAATATGTTATGGTAGCAGATCACCCTTTGTCTTTATTGACGGCAACCTTAACGCAGCTGGTTACATTGCTAATGTGCTACAAATAGTTGGCCTTCCATATCTGCAGGGACTGCAAAATCCCATTTTCCAACAATATAATGCGCGTCCTCATACGACAAAGGGCTACAACACGGTTTTTGAAAGAATCTAACATTGCCGTCCTTCCATAGCCTGCTCGGTCGCCTGATTTATCGCCAATCGAACATGTATGGGATATCATTGGTAGGCGACTGGGTAATTTTCCGCACTCCAGATAATTTACACGATCTTCAGCAACAGCTTGGGATGATATACCACAAGCAGCTATAGATCACTTGATTGATAGCATGCCAAGCCGTCTAGATGAGTGCATTACAAATAGTGGCGGAGCAACTCATTATTGAAAAAACTTTTAAGCTTTTGTTTTTTGTTTTTTAAATTTTAATCATCACTTTGTTTAATAAAAATAGACGTTTCCTAAAAATTTTATTAAAATCGTTCAACAACTTCTAGGTGTTGCAATTTTTTGGAAGTCAGTATAATTATTAAAAAAGCCATTTAGATATTATTAATGGTGCGGTTCCAAGAAGCACTAAAACAAGAAACTCATAAAATATTTAACATGCGGTTACTTTTTGAATTCTTCTGAGAATATTTTTGAAAACACACATTTTTTCGGAAATGCTATGTTATTTAATACTTTTATTAATTTTTTTTAGTAATTGATGATTGTTTGATTTGTGGATTTTTTTATTACCAAACAACTATAAATATACTTTCTACAATAAATGTATAAACGCCAGAATAACTACATGCATTTCATATGCAGATTTTTCATTGGAAATTCATTATAACTCTAAGCACAGAAACTATGACCCAGCCTGCTCGGCAACATGCACTGTTTAAACATTTGTATTTCTTAATGACCCCATTTAACACAGTCGTTTTGGCTACTTCACGGCCCACCACATAAACTGAGAGAAATCTTCAACCTGCGCTAAATTTTCTAGACAATTAACGTCAAATCTTCTAAAATTGGGAAGGTTGTATTACCCAACGATGTGTGGCATTTCCACATACAAACGATTCATCTTTTAAAATCACTGAAAAGAAAGATACCGGGTTCCGGGGCTATGTTTGCTCTAGATCCAGAAGGCGGACTAGTATACGTGGAAAAGATTTTGTCCATTTTAGCAGATTTCATCTTTGAGTTGTACCATCCTAAGGAAGAAATAACACTCCCAAATCCGGATATGTTTCTGTACCTTCCAGTAACATCTAATCCACTTCGTCAAATGCGAACCTTTGCTATTACGCTTAGAAGAAGTTTTTGGGTTTACCACGAACGAGAAGTAGTGTCTACAAGATCTTTTACAACACTAAGAAAACACATTTCTTCCAGAGGAAGAGGATATACTCTTTGGGGAACGTAAAATAAAAACCGGTTCACACGCATTTATTTTAACTCAACCATATTCCCTTTCACCCTAAGAGAACATCAAATTGTAACGGACGTTAGAAAAACACATCATCCAGGAGTGCTCCAATTTTGCTCGTTCGTAAATTTCTGCAACGTTTGCGTGTGCGGGTTTTTGGAAATTAAACTCTATTACCGCACGTAATAGTTATTTATACAATTTTTTTAAATGTAGGATTTTAGATACCGCAAGATCGAAAGTCACTAGTACCTTAAACTTACTCGTTGGTTACTAGCAAAACCCACCCTTAGTTTGCGACCAAGATAAAACCACGTTTGGTTTACCAATCGGGTTTACTTAAATATGATTGAATACAGGAACAAAAAGGAATTTTTTTTGTACCACTAAATCGGTGAAGTGTTTTCGATTGACGATAAATGCGGGCGCGTGTGTTTTTTTTTTCAGTTGTGAACAATCATGATATTAATTATTTTGTTGGTCTGCGGGTGTCATTTAATGTTATATACTAAACTCCTGTAACGTGACCTGAAGCAAGGGATTTAAGTAGGGATGCCATTATTTGCAATTCTCCAATGGAACAGGATTTTGTCTTGAAAGCATTAGTCACGTTCTTGGAAGTAGCTTCGCTTCAATGAATGAAACGGTTTTAAAATACCAGCACCTAGGAATGTCCAAGGATTGCAATGGTTTTGGAGAAATCTACCCTCAATTGACCGGCCCTAGTCGGTCATGGCATTCTCTTAACACAGAACAGAGAAACTGAGTTTAACAGGTTTTGTTGTAAAACCAGGGTGGCTATTATTAATGGAACAGGATACGAACAGGTAGTAGTACTAATATTCCCGTTGGCAAATAGCACTTATTTCATTGGAGATGATTCAGTAATAGGAATATGATATAGTATATATTCTATCGTTTCCTTATTCACATACGATTGCACCACTCCAATATCAATACAGACCTTTACTCAACTTCTACCTAAAAAGCATTTAAGCCTGCGTTAAGAGTAGGCAATCTTTTAGAAACGGTGATGAATTTCTTGTAACCTCGTTATCCACATACCGAGTATATGTAGAGAGAACATTGTTTCAGCCACACGTAGAACATAATATTGACGATAGTGATTTCGCTAATGAGCCGAAGTTCTATACCTCTAAAGTACCTGTGATTTTCAGTAAGCAGTTGGGATAATGCCTGCTTTGATTTAACTTCTTTAAGGTAATTTTTGGAAACTGAGTAGGCTCCTTTAAGGCGGGGACTAATTTCTCCTGTTTATAATAAACTTTTTTCTATTTGTCAGCAGTCGTCTTCGAGGAATTAGTTTCTTTCTTCGAATTGGGCATTCTCTAACTGCATTTCGTCGGTTATATCACCATTATCAGTACTTCAATCTGGTATTTAAAACAAGAGGTTAAATATAGTCGACTAAAATTTACAATACAATCTTTGCAATTTGGCCATCGGTTTTTATTGTTACAGTATCAAGTAAGTGCTCTGGCAAACTGAGCAACAAATCGGTCAGTGGAATTTCATAAGATTCCTGAGGCTCTTCAAGTCGTTCTATAAAAGAAATTAGATCTCCATTTTCATCGAATTTTAGATTATATTTTCTGACCGGGGTTTTGATATTATTTGCAGATGTTAATAATGGATCTAGATCTTGTTCAAAGGTAGTGGACTACAAGAGTTCGATATTTGTTAACGGTACCTATCATATCTAACCAGTACATTTTTAATTGATTAGTGAGTTCTTGTTTCTCAAGTTTAAATACTCAGCTAATTTTGATTTTAAAAAAGTACAGGAAAACGGGCAAAAATAAGCAGTTAAAAGCTACATTACAAAGTTTTGTTTTGAGAATCAAAACTGAAGACAAGAGGTCAGGAAGTGGTTGAAAAAAGAGCAGTTTGGAGTCAGCCTTCTAGCGGTTAATTGTCAACAATTCTTTAATCGGTTATAAAATAGAGTTTATACGAGTATCAAGAAGGAATTAAAGTTTAGCTGCAAAGCAAAGTTTATCAAAATAAAAAGTAAACTTTAATGTATGACTGTGGGTGTGTAGAAGAGTAATGGCGGCAAAATAATTTACACTAACTAGAACTAAGAGTCGGTTTTTGTGTAAATATGTGTGCTACTTAGGTTACTTAATTACTTCATGATGCTCAGTTACGAATCCGGAGAAAATTTCTGTCACCGAAAACTGTAATCCAAATAATGTTCTCGTTACACCTGCAAGAGGTGTTTCTGGTATCGCCGATTTGTACTCTAGTTCTCAGACATCTCCAAACTTTTGTGTGAGCTACTTAAAAGGAAAGCTACTTGAGAATGGATCGACAAAGGAGGAGCAAGCTTTTTTCGTTACGAATCATCAACCCTTGGATCCATCTTTACAGACCTATAACATCTACAGCCTACACTCCAAGAAAAAACAACGTCGTGGCAGGTAACTCTCAGCGACATAACTGCGGCACACGTGCTAACGCGCAATCGGCACCGTCTATCTGGACATCTAGAAACGAAGCTCCGAAAGTGTTGCAAGCTGAATAATACGAGAATACACACAATCGTAGAGAGAATAAAGATTCATTTCCGGAGTCTGATTTTCAAAGGATATGTAATTCAACAAGGAACACTATTAGTATTCTCCAGAAGCGAAATCAATAAAGGTCTACTTAATAGTAGTAGCAGAACAAAAGAAAAACGTCATCTTAGAACGGTCTAACAGCAAGATACTATAGGGATAAAAAACATAACTTTAGGTTACTACTCCGTATTTTAAGTTTAGAATGAAGAAATACACCCTAGACTACATCAAAAACTGCGTGGAGTATCAGAGGTACAAAGTAACAAACTTGATGGCCGCAGGTTTATAGTATGTATGTGCTTGACCACATACTACTTCGTTACATTTTAATAATGAAATGAAAGCAGGTACAAAATACGTTTTAAAAAATTATCTAATCTATTCATATAAAGTGTCATTCCACACATTGGCTAAAGATAAGCAAAACTACTTTGTTCTATAATTTTTTTTCTATAACGTCTTAGCCATTTTGCACTTTGTTCGTTAAATAATATTTCGTCGTCGGATAACGATTCCTCAGTGTAAAAGAAAATTGGAAGATCCATCAAATTTTTATTTTGTTTTAAAATATTCAACTGCAAAAAGAATGTAATACATAAATTATATGAAAAAAAATTTACCTTATTCTCATGACTACTCGATAAACCAATAATTGCTTCAACAGGAGTAAAAGCATCTTCTAATCTGTAAAGCAGTATCATTAAAAAGTCGGTTACTACCGCATTGTTAATTACGTTTTATTAGAAACGTCGACGTTTATTAAATAATCTAAAACAATATTCAACCCTTGCTCGCTAAACTGCATTATAGACCCTACTGCCAGTGATCGATCATCAGGGATAATGTTATCATTCAGTTCGTAGATAATATCCATAAAGCTAAAAAGAATATAGATAAAATCATAAAAAAATTTAACTCGATACATACTGATTTATTTTAGATTGCTCAGTTGTACATCCAAGAGCTTTGATCAACTGACTTTTAATGTTACGATCTTTGTGTGCATAATATTGATCAAGCAAAAATTTCCATGAATCGGTACTAGAAATTTGAATAGCACCGCAGAGCAAGGAAAATTGCAAATCTGTAGGTATCTTTAAAACTCCAGTTTTTTCCCATAAAGTTAAATAATCGCTTCCAACTTTTTGACAGTACGGGTCTTCAAAACGACACATCCATTCTGCTAACTGTACTCGATGTAGTCTATCAATATGCGTATCTTCAGGACGTTCTTTTAAACCAACACTTTTATACGAAGCGCTTAATGTCATTTTTATGTAATTCTGAAAGAATTTTTTTGATTAAATGAATCAACTGTGGACCGAAGCAAATAAAATATATACCACAAGCTTGCTTTAATGTAATTGATTATAAGCACCAACCAACCACAAATAGGACTCAAAACTGTGATTACACTACCAAGCTTAAAATTAAAAAGCGCAGGTTCATGTCTTGTCGATGACGTAATTATTTTTAGTTGTTCACTTTAATCCATACAATTCATTTAATGAGAAGTTTGAATTACCTTAAAAATAGCGTATTCCGATTTTGAGGTAAGACTGTGGTCAAGGTCTACGATGTCGGTTAAAAATGTGTTTATTGGAATGTAATCTATTTCTCGACTTAAGTACGTTGTGAGATTTAAAGCTAATTCTATATCAAATAGAGACAATTGAGAGTAGTATATGGCGTCGTCTATTAATTGAGCACGATTAACCGGCGGCATTACGTCGATATCGTTTGTTTGAAGATAGTGTATCAGACGTTTCCAATTCGTTGTGTCGTATGTAACTCTGTAGTATCCTAAACAAAAAAATGAGTAAATTAATTGTATAAAAATTACTGTCTACTAAACCAACACTTTATTCACATTTCTATAAAACGTAACTGTTATAAAGTTTGGAAACGTAGAGACACGTCGATTTTGCGTTTTTAAATGTCACGTTTTGTCGTATCAATTATTACTGTGACGTCATCAATTTTACTAGAAATTTTTAAAATTGAGAAAAAATGGTACATTTCTCTGAACGTGAAAGGATCCAAGTCTTAGTGATGATTGGACCCATATGCTAATAGACCAACAATTGCAAGATTTAAGGTGAGTAAATTAGACAGTAAAAAACTCTCTAAATAAATGATGTTGAAAGTGTCCGAAAAGTCATTTTGAGTATCGTTTCTCATGTTTACAACGAACATGAAAGTTGTGGTAAGTGGGGCAAGGCAAGGACTCGACCATATTACTCTTTGTTACCAAGGTGATGCTTGACTGTGAGGCCCACATTGTGCGCTATTGGTTACCTGGTTGAACGGCGCAATGTACTATTTGCAATAAAGGAGCAACAACAAACAACAAATACATATTAGAACTGCAATCTTGTTACAATTTCTGTTTATTTGTTGAATAAATACAAATTTGTTATTTGCTGTTGCTCCTTCATTACGAGTAAGTGATTGCACCCAGTAACACCTTTCAAGAACTTGCCAAATATAAAACCCTTGTCTGATTCAGTACTCCATGCACATCGTGAGACAATATTCCAAGCTCAAGTTGCAGAAGCGGCAGAGCTGGCAGTTTGTAGTTTTACTTAAGACAATAATTTAATATCATGATTGTGGCAAGATTCGCCAAGTCAAGGTAACAAATTCAACTGTTTATTTTGTTGCCTATTACACAAGATGTCGTAAGACAAACATTTCACTTTGTTACCTATTATATAATTTTAGTGTTATTTTTTTTTTATTTATGTTAATTGTTCTTTTTATTCTGCAGGTTTTATGATGGAACCATTTTTTTGAAGATTGTAGGGTTGGTGATGTTTGAATGAAAAGACTGTTATTGAATACACTGACAATGCTTTCAATACCGCCCAGTTGTTTTCAATTGTCACCAAAGGCAGGCGATTCTTAAAAAAGCAACTAAAAGGTAGAGTAAAAGGTAAAGTAAAAAAAAAGGCGGCGCAACTTAAATTTCAAGATTGGTAGCATACAGCTAAGAAGAACAGTATCAGTGGCATTACATATGTTCTCTGAAATAAGCAATGGTAAGGGAGTTGGATGTTGCTGCTACTACAGCTGTATTTTAAAAAATTCAATCAAGTTTAGGACAATTGATATCGTTTAGAATCGCCAATTCTAAAAGTTAAAAAAATCTCTCAAAAATAAACTTGCTTGCACTGGACTAAAACTTTTAAAAACCAATTTTCAAACCTAGTTTTACATAAAAAAATCTTGAGTTAAATGTAATGCTAAGTAGTTATTTACTCCACATCTTATGAAACAAGATGGAGAGTTATGCGACGGTTTCCAAACTGAAAATTTGAACACCTCTTTTTTTTCCATATTTTTCGACAAATTAGAGTCAGTTAATAAAACAAAAAAAATTTTTAGTCTGACGACCGGCCGGCCGGCCGTTTGTCCTTATGTAAACAAGATATCAAGAAACCCAGCCGCCGACTTTTATGAAACTTTGTACTAGGCCCTTATTTATAATTCCAAAGATTTGATTGGATTTTGGGCATAACTTATCTAGCCAAAAGAGCCGTTAACCTGCACAGATTTTTTAATTTTTGAAATATTTAGAAAAATATTCATTTTGCAGATTTTTGTTTCAAATAAAAGTTGTTTATAATTTAACACAACTTTTGTTTAAATATTTTTTGATCCGTAAAAGACACTAATTATTGTAACAATATCTCTACCCATATCAATTTTACAAAAGAAATTGAGTGAAAAAAAAAATGCTGGACATTCTATTATAGCTTTTGTTTGAACTATTATTTTCTAAATTTTATTACCGCTTATCGGTGCGATCTGGAGTTTTGGGGTAAACTATTTATTTACACAGTGTTATAATGTTTCGCTAAGTTGCTTGGCTAAAAATGTGTAATTATTTCTCTATAAGGATTTGACATGCTAAGTAAAAAATATAATCATGATTAACAATTCCATTGTTATATTTAAAAATGTGTCATAGTAAATAACTATATTTCTCGGTTTATTCATTTTTATACAGTTATTACAATTCTCTTCATTAAAAAAATTACATGTTTTCATGTGATCGGGGGTAAACGGTGTTGGTTGGTAGATTACAGTTATTAAATTTTTTCTCTTTTAAAAATGTACATGATTTCATGTGAGCAAGGATAAACGATGTTGGTTAGTAGGTTACAGTTATTACAATTCTCTCAATAAAAAAATTACATGATTTCATGTGATTGGGGGTAAACGGTGTTGGTGGGTAGGTTACACTCGCCATCGAAGGTACAATAGTAATAGATTAGGTTAGGATAACAGTAGCTCAAGATAAATGCAAGAATATAAATATAAACCAGTAAGGAGTATTTATGATACCCAGTTCTATCAGTTGCATCAGAGACACTATCAAGGTGCAAGTAGCTGCCCCGTTCTGAAACAAACTAAATACTAGTGTTGCCAGACGGCTTTTCTATTTGCAGCTAAGAAGGGGTTTTTAGTCGGTCGGTACTAGCACCTAGCAATTTGTCTGTATTATACATTGACATATTTGGTAAGAGGTCAATTTATCTATCTAGCAAAAAGTATTAAAAAACTTAGCATTTGATCATATGATACATTATTTATCTAAAATATATATTTCCAAAAACTACTTAGCAAATAATTACTATACATGCCAACTCGAATTATTTAGTTTACAAAACAGTAAAAAATACATAGCAAATAATTGCGACCCTTAAAAAATTGTGATTGAAAACGGCTTCGTATAATGTTAACGATTATACTTAGATTATACACTGTATTATTTTGATTTCAAAGTATTGATGTGATCTATGTGGTAATGATCATCAATAAATATTAACTTACCTATCATATGTTTATTCACCAACACCCAGTCAAAATTAGAAGGGGTATGAATAGTAGTTGATTTTTTGGTAAACCAAAAATCGGCAATGGTTTCGTTAAAACTTCGTGGACCGATCCCATTTAAAAAGTACGTTATTGGAATTGGCCAAATGGTTGCGTCAGTTTCATCTGGTTTTGCAAAAGTTTGCTACAAGTAAGAAAAATAAGAACAAATCGAAAGTATCTCACAACCGTACGTACTTGTGTAAATGTAATATCACCGGTTTTGTAATCACGTGACACGTTAATTAACGGATGTCCCATATTTGTAACCCAGGGGTTTATAAATTGATGCATCGATAAGCCACCTAAAAGGTGATGTGCTTTTGCATCATTGACAACATTTTGGAACACGTTAAAAAGATCGTCAGGTACTGTTGAGTCAAACTTGCTTAAAAATCGGTTTACAATTAAAAAAAACCAACGTTTTCTTCAATACTTACAACATTTGAAGATACATTTGTAAGCTTTTAACAAACAAATCGTTTGTTAAAACGTGTTCTATCATTCTTATAACCGCAGAAGCTGAAATTTAATTTTTATAAATGGAAATTTGTAACATGAATCTACCTTTGTAGTAGTATATATTAGACGAAGGAAAATCCTCACTGTCAGTGAATTCATAATTAATTGCCTCCGTCAAAGGTGAAATATCACTACGGAAGCATGATTGAAGTTGATCAATAACATATTGTTCATCTAATCTCAAGTTGGTTCTACCTGTTCTTCAATAAAATAAAATCAAATTGAACACAAAACAAACACTCACTAATGCTGTGACAAAATACTGAATGTAAGCGGCAAAACCTTCGCTCAACCACATATAATGCCAAGATTTTGGAGAAACCAAATTACCAAACCATTGATGTCCAAATTCGTGTCCGCTATAAGTAACACATTTTTGTTTATCTATCGTACTAGAAGTATTAGTACAAAGTAGATATTTTTCACTAAAATAACATCCTTATTACAAGGCAAAATTATTTAATTTGGTTAATACTTATAAACTATTAATCCCCAATTTTCCATTGCGCCATCTAAAAAATGATCCGAAGGTACAGCTAACAAATCTAATTTTTTAAAAGCGTAAGGTATTTTTGTGTACGTTTCTAAATTTTTGAGCAACCTTACGGAATTGTCCAAAACGTAGTCCATACTTCCATCTTCTACAGCTTCTGGTCTACCTAAAATTCGAATGTTTTCGTTCTTTTTGTGTACTTAAATTCAGTAACAGTAAATGCGACGATGTATGTTGACATTGGTAACGTTTCTTTAAATGTATCAAGGTATAAATTATTTCTCAATAACCTACATCATGAAAATTAAAACTTTGTTAAAGTTGGTAAATTACGTACCTAGTCGAGAGAGAAGTTCTTCATTAGACGCAGACATATGTGAAGCTTCTCTTACTATGTTGATAATAAATTTTGCCTTCAAATGCGGTTCATCAAAGCAAGGAAAAGCTCTTCTAGCATCTGTTGGTTCAAATTCAGTAACCGCCATGTATCTAAAAATATTCCAATCTAAGTTTCGGCGTAAAATATTTTATAAAATAGGCACTTTTCGTTGTCGTTCTGATCTTTATATTTCGCGTAATAGAAACCAGCTTTGTCATTTAACAAGGTCCCAATGTATTTGCTAATGATTACTTTATATTTTCCACCGCGGATGAGTTCTTCTTTCAAATAAATGATGTAAAATTGTTTTTCTTCATCTTCAGTTGCCTCTTGAACTTTTAGCTTATTTCCTTTGCAATCTTTAATAATAATTCCGTGTTTGTTAATCTTAAGATTTCTGGAATGAAGAGTAATGTTGCTCGTATTTTCTAATGCTTCTATATCTATGATTATTGATCCAAAGAGTAACCCTCGATTAATATCGAAAGTATCAGGTGCTATTGTTAGATTATATCTGATAGGTCTAACATTTTTGGAAGAAAATATCCTTCCATTTGAGACCGAACACTAATGACGTAAAGTAATAATAAATAAGCACTTAAAACCACATTCTGCAAAAGTGGTTAAACACAAACACCAAAAATTATTTTGTGGATACTGCTATTCAAACATCTTTAAACTAAATCAATTCACGAAGTGCACAGCAGACTGTTTAAAATCAATTAACAAAACTGGATTTCAGTTCTGTTTACACACGTTTAGTGTAATTGAGAAAATGTTTATTAAATTTTGTTGTCCTTGATTGTTACGAAATTGCTTTTGTGGGTTATCGTGTCACTAAATTATGACCTTATGCTATCTTAGAGTAATATTAGATATAGTAATTATGTTATTCAACATATCAGATTATGTTCTACTGTAACGTTTTTTTTTCTATTACGCGTTGTCCAATTATAATTTCAAAATTACATTTGCTTTAAAAGTTTAGAAAAATAATTTATTACAAAAACAAAAATTTCCCTGAATTATTAAACCAACAAAAGTTTGAGATAACCTTACCATGTTGCCTTGATAAGGACTAGAAACTAGAATTCATTTGATGTATATACTATATTCATATTTAAAATGTTTGTAAGGATTTTATTTACCTGGAAATTGGTTTTGCTTTATATTTTTTTTATAACGCCCAAATATACTTTAAATTTTGTTAGTTTTTTTTTTGATTGATTTGTTTTGAAGGAAACAAGTTATTAATTTGTTAACCAGTGCGTTCATTGCAAATAATTAGATTGCAAAATTAATGTTAACCGTGCGACAGGACTGCTAGTGTATGACGTGGAAAATTAAGTTGTTTATTTATTTTTAATGTGCGAATTATGTATATAAGTAATTTGTTCACATTAGTTTTGAAAGAAAAATAGTTTTTTTTAATTTTCTTCCGCTTATTTATGAAACTTTTTTGTGTTAATTTCTTTTCTTTTAATTTTTGTTTCAATTCGTATAAAGATCAATACAAACTACTTCATCGCTTTCATTTTTTATTTCTACCCGATCTTAAAATAAGAATGGTCACCTGTTACGTCTCTTAAAAGTCATAACCCTACAGTTTTAATTTAATTTATTTTATTATTTTTACAGTGTACACAAAAGTACAGCAAAATAAAGCGTGGTGTGGTGGAAATTTCCATTTAATTGTAATATAAATATAACTCAAAGGTTGACAAAAATCAATTTTCTCTTGATTTCTAATCTAAACTTTGTCTCACGAAGACCCGAAAGGAAAACCTTTAAGGTTGCTAAATAATTCTACCCTATTTATACCTGTTGCATTTGTAAAAGTAAGTTGTAGGATTTTCTATTTGTTGAATAAAGTAAACCTCCATGATTATAAACTTGTGTTTGAGCTATGGTACACTGATGAAGCTCAATAAGGTGAAACACTATATGAAGGTGCTGTTTGTGATTCGGAAATTATCACTGTCTATTGGTTATTCGGTTGACAGGAATTTAATATGCTCATATATAAATGCACATATTTTTTTTTTGAAATGCTTATGAACTCATAACCGGCATCTACAAATTATTTTGTTGTAGTTGTAGATGTGTTATCATCATAACTACTATCGTCAATTGACGAGTAATTTGCGTCACTTAGATCAATTTATGAGGCTGTATCATGTTACGAGTGTCTGTATTACTGTCATTATAGCCTGATTCCTTTTTTGTATTTAGAGACTATATAAACTATTAAACATTGCCCAATCTTACTTCGAGACCGCCAATACCTAGAACTGCTTTTATATGTAAAGAAATGTGACGTCAAAGTAGTTTGGTAGTATGGTGGACGCCTCTCGCGGGCAGAGTGGAAATTGAAAATTATGCTTGCGTCAGTTTACGAGAATTTATTATGCACTTTTCTTGCTTATTAATACCATATATACATTACAAAATGATTGTGATCGCCAACGCAAAGTTAGAACATCACAATTAGAGGAAGCAGTACTTAATTAATCTATTCTACGAACAATGTGGGATCAGCAGAACGAAAATTGCTTTGCAGCAAAACATTAATCATATGACCGCCTCTTATATTTTTACCACATTCAACGAGTCTAGGCACTGTTACCAAGAGATTTTCCATATTGTCTCGAATTCTATACTTGGATGTTGGAAATGACTCAACAAAATCGTGAATTTCTGGAACAAGTCCTATTCACAGACAAAGGTAGTTTTTCTAGAGAAGCTATAAGCAATTATCGAAATAACCATATGGGCTGAAGAAACTCTCCTGCTATGGTTGAAGCTCACAACAACAGCAATTTTCCTTAATTGTGTGGCTTGGTTGAAAATCAATTAATTGGCCCATATTTTTTGACACCTAGATTAAATGGAAACACATACTGCTAATTTCTTAGAGAGAAGCTTCATTACGTGTCCGAATGACGATGTGGTGCATGCATGACTGGAAAAAATAATGTTAATTTTATTCTAACAAAAATGTTTACTTCTGTTTATTCAATATAGTGTTCTATAGAGAAGAAGATGCAAATTTTAAGTAGTACTTGCTCTTTCACAGAAAATTTTGACGATGTTGGACAGCAGCAACTTTTTTCTTTTTTTTTATTTGTCACAATCATTTAAATTTTGAATAGGTTAATGGGAATTATTGGGAACTACAAACTACACAGTTTAAACAAAAATGTTTTATAATATCAGGTTTTAAACAAAAATAAAATAAAATGAAATTGTTCAACATAAACTCACACGTCTTCGTGACTGTTCTCGTACAAACTTAAAATGATTGAAAGTTCAATTTCAAAAAGTCATTAATTTGACCAACTAGTTTACATAAGGACCCACTTGCTAACTTAATAAAGGTATACAGTACAATAAAGTTTACCCTATAGTAAAAGACACATACGGACAACAACAAAAACTAATGATTACGGTTTGAGTGAACTTTAATAGCGTAGATCACACGACTATAATGTAAAATGTTACACACCAAAACAAATTTGCAATAAAAACTTATTGGTATCTCTGTCCTAGAGCAAAAAAAAAGGATCATTACCTGATCTGGTTGGCGTATTCTTAGTTAAAGCACTTACAATTAAATTAACGACGGTGACGGTTAATTTCACCAAATACGCGTATGACTAAATAAACATGTCTTAGTTGTTTTAGGAATTGAATGTGATTTCAAAAAATTTGATTACAATAACTTTTATAATGACTTACTGCGCGTGTCTTGGGATAATCTTTTTAAAATTCATAATGTTGATGACAAAATAAATTTTTTTAATATCACCCTTTTGACACTTTTTAATAATCACTCTCAAATAAAGACTGTTAGAATCACAAAACCTAAAAAACCTTGGTTAACAGATAATATTAAAATAATGATTGCTGCTAGGGATAAAATGTTACAAAAATTTAAAAAGTCAAAAAATCCTCTTCATTGGGTGAATATAAAAACTACGTAACAACGTAAGTTCTGCCATAAGACAAGGAAAAAAGAATTATTTAACTTATTCGGTAAACACTTTTGGAACCAAAAAGTTGTGGAATGAATTGAAACATACTGGTGTACATTTTAACTCAAAAACTAATATTCCTGTTGAGTTAAATGATCCTAACAACATAAATTATTTTTTCTTGAACTTGATAGGTCTTTGAAGTCAGATAACAATAAATACACAAGTTTTTATAATAACAATAAGTTTGATATAAATCAAGAATGCTTCAGTTTTATACTAACAGATAACGACGAGGTTCTAGACATTGTTAATAATATTAAAAAGTAATGCTGTAGGATCTGATGGTATAAGTATTAACATGTTACAACTATGTTGTCCTTATTTAATTCAATTTTAGTTCACATTATTAATTCGTGCCTGCTCGAATCTGTGTTTCCTAATTGTTGGAAAGTGGCACATATTATACCTATTCCTAAAACTACAAATCCTAAAAAGCTATTCTGATTTAAGACCAATTAGTATCCTTCCAGCGTTTTCAAAAATTTTTGAGAAAATATTAGCTGTACAAATAGACATATATAGCACAAAACCATAAAATTTTACCTAAAACGCAGTCTGGTTTTAGGAAGGGGTATAGTTGTGCTACATCTCTGCTAAACCTCACTGACGACATCTTTTCTGCAACTGACAGTGAAAAGTTGTCATTAATGGTTACTTTAGATTATTCCAAAGCTTTCGACACTCTTGACAGACAAATTCTATTAGCAATTCTAAACTATATTGGTTTCAATTTGAAATCAATTAATATGATAAAGAGTTTTTGACAGATCGCTATCAAGCTGTTGTGTATAACCAGTCTAAATCACATCAATTACAAATAAAATTTGGAGTGCCACAGGGTTCTATTCTTGGGCCACTTCTATATAATATATATACATTTAAGTTAATAAAATCTTTAAAATACTGTAAGCCCTACATATACGCTGACGACTTACAGTTATGTTATAGTTTTAACGTTAAAGAAATAGATGACGCTTTATCAAAAATAAATGCAGATTTAAATAACATTACTCAGTGTTCTGAAGAGCACGGACTTAAAATAAATCTTAGTAAAAGTTATACTATTTTATTTGGAAAACCTAAAATAAGAAACAATTATAGGAATTTTGTTATTAATATTAAGGGTCACGTTTACAAATAAAACCGTATGTCAAAATTCTTGGAGTTATAATAGATCAAAAGCTTAGATTTAGAGAACACGTATCAAGTATGATGAAAAAGCATATTTAAATTTAAAAATAATCTTTAATAGTCGTTTTAGTTTATCATCCAAGATTAAATCGGTACTTTGTAATTCTTTAGTACTATCCCAGTTTAATCATTGTGATAGTGTTTATGGACCTTGCCTTGATAGCATTGACAAAAGAAGAATTCAATGTATGCAAAATTCATGCTTAAGACTGATCTACGGAATAAGAAAATTTGAAAAAGATTTCTTATACCTTGAAAAATATTGAATGGCTAAATATGGAAAACAGACGTTTATTGCATAGTGCTACCCTTTTTCATAACATTATAGTCACAAAAACACCAAGCTACTTATTCGAAAAAGTTCAATTAAGATACAAATCTCATTCAATCAATATTCGCTATAAAATTATATTACCCCTCCTGTACATCGTACTACTTTCTATCAACGATCATATTCTTACACTATTTCTAAACTTTATAACTCTTTACCCACTTATTTAAAAACTCTGGAATCACGTGCATTCAAACTGCAACTACGCAAAATCTTTTAGAAAAATCATTAGTTTAGGTAATCCCATCATAATTTTCTGTTATTTCTCATATTAAATGATCAATTTCGTATTATTCTGTAGTATATCCTATTATTTACTCATTTATTAAATATATTTTTTTCTCTTACTTTAATTTTAATCTTAGGACCGTCTCCATCGCTTTTTAATTTATCGCTTCACTAAAGTTTAATATAAGAATATAATGGGTTAAGTGTAAGAGCAGAGGTTATTTTTTTTTAAAATAACTATCTGAACTTCGCCCTGTTGAAGCAAACTAATAGCACTACACTGAAGTTATGTATTATATATATATATATATATATTTATAAATTTATGCAAATGTGCTCAGTGCTCACTATGTTTAATTATCTGAATTATATTGTTTTTTCTATTTTGCTTCAATAAAAGACATTATTATTATTATTATTATTATTATTAATGTATGATTTCAAAAATTTTCCATAGCGTAATTAATATATAAAACGTAAAAAAATTCTTCAAAAGTTTCCTCTATTACACCAAATTCAAGGATAGTTCTGCATTGTGCAAAAAAGTCCTTATCATATTCTAATGAATGATCGATGATATCATGTGACTACTGTTAGTAATCCGCTGTAAAATTTTAGCCAGTAACGTTTAATGCATAAGCATTTGATGTATTAAAATTTGTAACACACCTCAATCAATTTACAATAACAAGGTGTTAATTGAGCGCAGAGGCGAGACAAAATTTATTTTGTGCTTGTGATCGCTTCAGCCAGAGAAAATAATTGCCAGAGTTCAAACAGTACATTATTCAGATATTTACAAATGTTGTGTATTTATTAGTAAATAAATAAAAATCATAATTGGTAGTAATGATAGTTAATACGACAATTTCTAATGGATCTGGACAGTATTGTCGTCACACTCTGTATGTGTCGACGGTAATGTAGCCATTTGCCGACTGTGATAGCTAAACCCGCACGTGAAACGTGAAAGGCGGTCTTTAGGATTTCGGGAATATTTTACTGGTATTCTGTAAGAAGATTAGTTGGGAATGTGTTGTAAAATACCCTTAATTTGTAGGGATGGATTACTTAAGATGTAGCTCTTTGAAACTTTGGTGTACTGCGATTGTTTCCTTGGGGTACTCGTCGAAGTCTTTGGCGGACCCTGATAATGGTGATCCGGCTTGACTGGGTTGAAGAGACGTCTTCAAGCAAGAACAGAACACCGCTCCGTACCTGGTACCAAACATTTTGTCGTTCCATCAGTAATTGTGTTTAATCTGTATCTGATGGATGTTGCTGCAGCAGTCTATATTGTTATGCATTATTCAATAATTAAAAAGAAAAAGACTCCTGAAAGAAGATGGTGGCAAACACAAATATATAAAAGCAGGGAGATATATGGTGGCAATCATTTACTCTTGGATTTGAAATTTCAGTCGATCAGTGGATTATACAAAAACTTCACAAGGATGTCGCTATCCGATTTCGAATTTTTGATCATCTTAGTAGGTTCAAAAATTTGTCGAATAGATACAAGATGAGAAAAGCTATCTCTGTTCAAGAACGGTTAGCAGTCACGATCCGTTTTTTGGCGACTGGAAATTCATTCACTAGTTTACAATACCTTTTCAAAATATCGAAACAATCTATAAGTGCAATAATTCCAGAAGTATGTGGAGCTATAGTGGAAGGATTGAAAGAAAATATTCAGGTAAATATATGTCTCATTTATTCTCAATCGAATTTAAATTATAACATAGTTTATTACTGCTTCAATTCAAGTCCAATCTGGGCATATTTAAAGAGAACATGGTAGGAGAAGTTATATTGGAATCATTATTAAAATTGGCTTGGGGCTCTATATATGTTGGCGTGGAATATGGGGACGTTTGGAAAGATTGCGGTGAAAATTGGGATTCAGATGAGTGAGGTCTTGGATTGGAATATGTAGATATAGATGAATTGCTAGGATATACTGAAGCAGAAGGGTTTTCTGAATGTTGATGAAAAATTCCTCTGTCTGCTTGAAATAAAACAGCCATTATTTTTTCTTGGACAATTGACGCTGTAGCATTTGAATATTTCTTTAGTTTGGAAGCCACTAGGTTTCCAAAGATCGTATATTCACTAGAATGTGAATCTACTTGACCTTTTGCAACCTTAGTTAGTATTGCAAATGCGGCATCTAACTTTTCATCATCAGCACCTCTTGTCATTCGGATTCTGGAAAGACGGGCTGGAGTACCGTATCTTTTGGGAACAGTTGTCTCTACTCCTACAGTCTTTTGAGTTTCTACAGTGTCCTGAGTTTCTACAGTATCCTGAGATTCTATTGTCTCTTAGGGAATATCAGGATCATCTCCAAAATTTTCATTTTCTTCACCTATTGTCTCCATCTAAAAAAATTTTATGAGTTACTACATGAATTCTCTTTTACAGATACCGATAACATCCGAGAAATGGTTGGACGTGGCTAAACAATATAATGATACCTGGAATTTCCCCCATTGTTTAGGGGCCCAGGATGGCAAACATGTGGTACTACAAGCACCAATGAATACGGGAAGCAAATACTTTAATTATAAATCAACATTCAGTATAGTCTTGTTTGCATTGGTTGATGCTAACTATAATTTTCTGTATGTTGATGCTGGTGGTCAACGACAAATCTCTGATGGTGGAATATTCAAGAATTGTTCTTTGTACAACAACTTGCACAATAATTATTTGAGTTTGCCTCAAGCAGAACCTTTGGATGGAAGACAACGCGAAATTCCATATTTTTTCGTTGGTGACGAGGCTTTTGCTGTAAGTGATAGAGTAATGAAACCGTTTTTTGGCGTTTATAAAAAAGGATCTATTGAGAGAATCTTTAATTATAGGTTGTCGCAAGCACGTAGAGTTGTGGAGAATGTATTTGGCATTGCTTCAGCAATATTCAGAGTACTTCGAAAGCCTATGTCATTGAGTCCCGAAAAAGCTGCGCTCATAATAATAACAATAGCTCATTTACATAATTTCTTACGTAAAAGCTCAACCTCCTGTCAGTTGTATACGCCGAAAGGAACAATTGATACCGAAAAAGAAGGAAAAGTCGTGGAAGGATCGTATAGAACGATAACTAATAATCCTATGGCATTCCTTCTGCCTTTAAGAAACATTCCAAGGAAATCACCTACCGATGTTAAAGTGATTCGAGATGAATTAGCGAATTTCTTCCAGGAAGAAGGTCGAATTTTATGAACAATTTTAATTACTTACTTAAAAAAGACAATAAAAATGAAGAATACTTACAGTGTTCTGAGTATTTCAAACTTTATCCCTATCTAAAAAAAAAGCAGGCTCTTGTAGGCAAACCAGCTACTCTCGTACAGTTCTGATCGACTTGGAAAATGAATTATCTTTGAAATTTTATTTCTAACTACACTACCCTATTTTGTAATAGCATTATATCTTTAAATGTGAAATAAATTCTAATCAAAAAAGTTAGGTTTTTGAAAATTCATAAACCACTCACCTATTCCTGTGACTTGACTTTTTTTTATTTCCCCTTTTTCTCTTCTTAGTCCAGATAATAGGTTGGTCATTTTTTTTTACATTCGTCCGCATTCGTTTTCATTTTTGCGGCAACCTCTTCCCATGCATCATTTTTTTTTGTTTGTTATAATATCTAGGATTCTTTGTATCCCATAGAATTTCTTTTGTCCGATAATTTTCGATTAACATCAAACTTTTCTCTTCTATCCATTCCATCTTGATGCACATTCAAAATAAGATTATTCAGACTGACTAGTCCAGACATGAATTCACGGCGTACTGAAGTGTACAGCGTTGCGTTCACGTTTCTTTTGATGCTCGAGGCAGGTACCGACAACCAGCGGAACGCTACAATGTTACATCGTTGCCGCCTCGAGGTACGATACGCGGTTGCATGGTTCCGTCTGATATAAAAACTACTTTAGGTTCCGTCCACACTTGAGAACGCGACGAGGTTCGAGACGGTATTCGGAGCATGTCTGTACGCACCTTTACAGAACCACCGTTAAGAATCAAATCTAAAGACGGATCTCTTTCGTACGGCAAGAACGTTAAGAAAGCCGGTTGCAAGCGGCGGTCAATAAGAGAATAATTTGGAGTTAAGTATCAGGCGGTTAATCTACAACAATAAATTTTAAGCGGTTATAATAAGATTGTTCTAAAGGATATCAGAGGAAAACTCGAGAAGAAAAATAAGTTCAGAATCTAGGCGAATTGTAGATCTTTTAATAAAATATTATTTCTATACAAGGTTTACTCAAATCTCACACACTGGTTATACTAAAACCAAATACTAGTAATATCTTTTCAAATTAAAGTTTTCCGTTGAACAGATAATCGATATAAGGTTTCTACTTTGCGTAGCCTGAAAACAAGTTGTATAAGTTACAATTTGCTCACCTCGTATAAGTGAAGAACGCGCTCACAGCTAGAACTTTGTTTAATAGAAGTGTAAGGTTTATTGGCGCACTATTTGGGTAATTTTTCTCATTAGTATTAATCATTTTCTTTGCTCACAGTTTGTCACCAATAGCCGTCAAGTATACAGTTTTTTTATTCAAAAGCTCGTGAAAGTCGTTTAATTAGATTTACTGTTTAAAAATGTTAAAAAATTAATTTTCTTATTATGAAGACAAACCCGTTATTATAGATAAAGAAACCTAATTTCTATACAGGGTGTATCATAACAAAATTCCGTTAGAAGTTTATAAGGTAGTAGTCCAAAATCGATTCTAAAAATTCTTGTGGCTAGGTTTGGACATAAGCTTGATCTGAAAAAAAATTGGCTTCTTGTTAGCGTTTCCGGTTCTACCGGACGTAACCATAAAATTTGTTTTCCAAATAGAACACTCTGTATATTTTTATATTTTCAAACTTTGCGTTCAATTTTAAGTTGAATGTATGTGTTATTTCCTATACCTATCATTAGCCGTTTTCGAATTATTATATTTTTTTGAAAAAAATTAACATACGAACTACACTTTTCAAACCAATGTGAGTTGAAGCGGTTTGATAACTCAAACAAGTTAGATATGTGATTCATTGGAGAAAAGATTGCTTGGATATAAATTACAACAGTCATACTGCTCAGCAATAGAAAGTGTTCAAAATTTGGTTTTTCAATTGGAACACCCTATCTTTCAGTACATTATTCGAAAGAAGAAAAAAATTTAAGTCAAATCTTGTTACATCATATTTTATCCCAAGACCGTACTCAGCACGCTTGGAACCTTTATAGAAGGTTGAATGTGAAGAAAGAAAACCCTGTTTTCGGTTAAGGAAAATCTGAACACTCCTTTAATTTGGTCACTGACCTAGAAGAAGCACCCACATTAGGATGCGAAACGTCGCCTTAACCAAAAACAGTGTTTTCTCTCTTCACATTTATCTTCTTTAAAGGGTCCAGGCTCCTATGTACGGTCCTAAGAAAAAAATTGTAAAAACATTACGGAAAAAAAACTATTATCAACATATCTATGTTACATGTCCTATACCTATCTTCGATCGCTTTCGTAATGTTTCCAATAGTGGAAAACTGACGAAAATTGCAATAATGTGATTTAATCTTAGCAAAACAGTTTTGATTAAATTGATCTTCGTCAAAAAATTCGAACAACAAAACTGACAAAGAAAAAAAACACACGAACGTTCTACCTTAATTTGGCTTATTTTAAATGCACACCAACACAATATATGGTAATTCTTCGAAGTAGACAATCAATTTACTTACAGTTGTGTGTTTTCTTCTGATGAATCCAACACTTCGTTAGTCGTTACATTTAATTTCTTTAAAGAAAAACAGTTTATTACGCCACATTAATAAAAAAAATGCATTCTACCGTATTACATTTTTATAATTTATTACGCAGGTACAAGAGATAATCGAGAAATGACTTTAGTTATAGTTCATAGTTCTGTTTAATTTCGCAAACCGGGTCGTTCCTTGTACAAAAATATCACTTTAAAACTCGCATAAAAACACTTTCATTAGTTCATACGTGAGAGCTTTACGCGCACTGTTCGATATTTAACGATTGTTAAAAAAAATATTATCCGCTACAGTTTCGTACTTGTTGTTAGTAACGTAGTATCTCGAGTTTTGAATCTGCTTATTGACTCTCGACCTCCTTACAAACCGATTTCTTAAATGTATACATACAAACTCAAAGAGGCTATTTTCTCTCTGGATTTCTACATAAACAAAGAACCCAACAAAAAATTAACACGTTAACAGTTCTCAAAATTCAACCTGGGTGTAATTTTATTAATGAGTCTAGACCAAATAAAATGTAAAATTTTAGTTTAAAAACATCGCGACTTTCACACTTGCATGGAACAAACAAAGAGTTTATTGGGTCACAAGCAATGTGGTCAAGCCTTCTAAGAGAGCCTTTTTTAAAAATTATCGAAATAATCCATTTTCCTCAAGCTTAATTGTGAGCTCAACGGATTTACAAATATCAAAGGGCAAAGGAAAGATACATTGCGGCGACGTGGGAACGAAACATACGAGCTTTTAACGCATACAAAATATACTTAAAATACAGTACCACTTAAAACAAATAATTCAAAAAGGCCAAAGTAATTTAGGCGTAAAAAAAAATAATTTTCACCAACTAGGGATGACAAACCAAAAACCTGGTCAACAGTTTTACTTTGAAAAAGATAGAGTTGTTGTTTAAGTAATTATTGTTGGAAACATTTGTGTTACTACATACTCTGTTTCTAGACTCCAATGTGTCAATTCAGTACAAACAGAATGTGTTTGGGTTAGAATTTTGTAACTAAAACACTAATATGGAGTTCTTCCATTCCTATACCCGTAAGAATATTGTTCACATTTGACGTGTTTGAATGAAGTCACCTTATTATGCTTTCCCTGGAAGATGGCAAGAAACTTTACCATCATAACTTTCATCAGAAATGAACAATTCATTAATTACTTTATTGGATGATGACACATAATTTAGAGTACAAAATGTAAAAACTGAAAATTAGTTCTCTTGGTTTTTTATTTAATTAGTTGTCAGTGCGTTCCTCTTTATTGTGGGTTTTCAAAAAGGTCATACCGATTACTAAATTTGCTTCCGTAAATTAAACGTGTGGTTCCAGAAACTCTAATTTTAATTTTTTTTGTTAAAATAATTATTTTTGCGTTGTTAATATTAAAAAAATTGGTTCAGCTTATCAACATTTAATTGAACTAATTCAATTAATCATAACATTTTTTTTAAAACAGTATTATTTTGAATTTACTCAGTTTTATCATTAATTTACGCTTTTATTCAATAATATTTGTAACAATCCTTATCATTTTTTAACAAATACATTTACGCTTAATTAATTGACTTTTTTAGAAAGAATTTAAAAATAATTTGAGGTTTTCGAGTTTCAAAATTACCAATGCTGATAAAGTGTTAATTTTGTTTTTTTGTTGATGTGCGTTTATAGCGAAGGCAAAGCCCGAGGGCGTTGTAAAACACCGTGCACTTCCAAATTATAATACTATTTTTAAAACCCAAACAATTTTAATAAAAAATTTAAAAAAAAGATAAAATGGTAGTTATTTTGTAAAATGTTTTAGAAAGCATTTTATCCACGAAAAAATGTTTAAACGCGAGTTCGAACGTACTCTTAAGTGGATAAAATGCCACTAAAATACGAATAAAACATAACGTTTTATTCACAATCTCAAGCTCAAATTATTATATAAAATAATCAAAAAAATAAAATTACGAAGAATGCTCTGTCTGAGATTCGGTGAATCTGGTTGTTTGTTTTTTTTATTTTTTCGTTTTACTCCAAAAAGTGTCGACAGTGGAAGAAGTTTATTCCTCAAGAAATTTTTGATGAAGTTCAAGAATCAACTTATCGTTTAATACTAGAATAGTTTAAAGAACATTACGAACTTACACAAATTCACTGAATTCAACAAGTGAAGAGAACTACACCAAGTAGGGGTAATCAATGAGAAAGTCCTGAACTCATATTTTTGAATATCATGAAAAAGTATGCAGCTTCATTAATATGCCGCAAGTATTCATAGTTAAAATCTACAATGAAAGTTTACAAAAGTATATACGGTTCAAAAAACTGCAAATTAACACCTTTCCTTAAAAGGGTTTCCAAAAGATATAAAGTAAAGAAATCAAAAGATTTGGAAAGAAAAGCAATATTTGATGGTTACAATGGCCGATTTGAACTGTTTACTTCAATGTTAGCTTCATAACATCTATTAAATAGTTCTTGTAGTAATGTCTTATTCAATAATCATTTTAATTAATAATTATGAAAAATCTAATATAATTATTATTGTCATTGCCAATAACTTAACGAGTTAAGCGTATTTTATAGTCTGAATACATTTTTGCTAAAAAACAACAAACAATACATCCACTTGACATATTTAACCCAGGTCTAAATATGGGAAAATTTCAATATAGAACGTTTTACGATAGTATGCAGTGGGATATACGCATAATTGAAAATACCCAAAAGACAATAGCATCAATTGTTTTTTTTTTTTTAATAGACAATAAACGATATTTGAAATTGATGAACAAAAAGAACTTAATTAAAGGGTAAACTTTAAATTTAGAAAACAAGACAGAATAATTAGAAATCAATTTCTTGCTTAATTAGATAAATATAGTTTAGTAGTGTTTTACTGGCCGAGAGTATTATTGTATTATGTTAGCGTTTACTTGGTTTGTGCAGTTTTTTGATATAAATTAAAAAATGCCCAGAAGACAAAATAAAACGGATTTTTTGTTGATTATTCAATCTTGAATAGCAGCTACAGCAGTTTGTTAATTAAAATAAGTAATTTGAATGACACCAGTAGAAAAAATTGTAGGTAGTTCGTGTTGGAAAGGTTCCTGTAATCACTGAGGCAGAAGATAATGCGATTTGCCAAATAATGAATGAACTGAGATTTGTTTCGTCAATTCAGAGAAGAGAAAATCTAAGGCTGGAGTGTAGTGTAAGAACCATACGAGGTTGGCTTCATAAGAGTGACATACATGATCGGAAAATTCTTCTAACTCCTGACCATGCCGCTGCACAATTAGCATTTTCCCAACAAAATATTGCCAGAGACTGGTCAGATGATATATAATATAATAATGCTATAACTGAAAGTTTATTTATTTCATCTCATTTCTTTTACTGCAAAAGCATGCTGCGTAATAATAAAGCATGTTAATATAATGTACACTATAATGCAATTTGGGATTTTTTTATACAAATTTGATTTGTATAATCCCTCATTCAAGGCCATCCCTTAACTGAGATGTCGGAAACAAAATTTACATTCATAGATACACCCTCCTATACGTTTTTAAGTAATAAGAGATAAAGGAAAAGCATTGGAAAACGATGCCCTTGCCGGTTTAGACTCGAATTTGGGTAAAACCCGATTGTCTTTAATACCTGTTACGCCGATATTTACAATAGAACGCTATTAATGATAATTAAACACAATTACATAATTGTAATCATTACGACATTCAATTAGAACACACATTGTAAACAAATCATTTAATTTAATACCATTGTACCGAGGGTGCCCCGTTGAAAGCACATAGGACGGCGGAAGGCTTACGCAATTAAAGTACTTTAATTGAAGGTAAAGTCAAGTCTTAGGCGGAGTCTTGAGAGCGCCATCTTGGAAGTACAGGCAGGGGTGGAAAGGGTTGCGCACTTTAAGTATTACACTCTAAGTACATGTACCAAGAATCATAAAAAAATTGGACATTCTTAACTCCTATTTGAATTTAAGTAAAAGAATATCTGAAGGTGTTGAATGGATGTTATTTGTTTTCCACTAATGGTGTAAAGTAATTTTATTATTGTACTAGTGAATAAAGTGGTGCTTTAAACAGTTCAATCATAAAATATTAATTAAGTAATTTTTGCAGCTAACACTTTTTTAATTTTATTAACAATGGCGTACTCTGTTGCTTTCAATTATTAGCAAAATATGCTCTAAACCATTTGGAAATATCGTTAATGTGCTTAAAATTAACATTTGCTAAATTTGCACGAGCTCCATTGATTCCTAATTGGTAGTCAACATTACGTCTTCTACTTAATTCTAATAACTGAAATTAAGATGTCGTTAATTTAAAAACCAATGTTAAATACAGTATCCGCTAAAATAAACAGTACCGAAAATAAAAATAAATATGAACGAAAATAATGCTCTACCAAAAAACTTTTTCTTCCTTTGTTAGAACCATTTTTAAATCAAATTTATTTGCAGCGTACTATTAATATATCAACTAATGATAATTAAGTCAAATATGAAAAATCCATATTACATAAACAACTCCATAGCACTTTCTGTTTCGGTACTGTTTATTTTGGCGAATACTGTACGATTGGCCTACGTACCTCAACTAATTGGTTTTCAGTTCTAAAATGCGAACCAAGGACATAAGCTATTCCAGTTTGTCTAAAAAGATAAATAAAAATATTTAATTATGTTTGAAATTCTTAGTTATAATTACACAAATTGTTGTTTAATAAAAAACTGTTGCCTAACAATTTGATAAGAAGAACTCTGAAAATGCGACACCAAATATATAGCGTGATTGGGTTGACAGTTTTTCGTGTCAAATTGCTAAATAAAACAGATTAGAATTTAAACAACACAAATCTATTTGGTAAAATGCAAACCTCAGGTGTAATTTGGTGTAAAATTTACAGAATAAAAATCTATAAGATTCAAACTATTTCATTTGGCGACGGACACAGCTGATTGAAAAATTAAGCAAAAAACCAATTTTGCCGATATCAATATAACAATTGGACTGTGCATTTAAAAAAAGCAACTATCGACATACAATACGGCAAACAGTTGCCGTCCATGTATTTCAAATTCCATTTATTTTAATACGTTTAATTGGTAATTGGTTGTCATTATCCTGGTTTGTAGGTTTGTTAAGTATATGTTGTTTTGGTTTAGTTACAACGGCAAAAATAGCAATGCTTAGTTTGTTGAGTCTCTTTGTTTATGTTGTGAATTGTTAGTCTTTGCGTGCTGGTTTGTGCTAATAGCTTTATGGAAACGATACAAGTGCATTTTTCTCAAGCTTTCAGTTCTTGGTGAGATAAACCTACTCGTTCCTTTTACACCTTTTTTAATAAGCTGTGTTTTTTTCTATGTTATTGGATTAGTTGGAGTTGAGATAAAAAGTTAGAAGAGCGCAAAACCGCTTTTGAATTTCAAGGATAAATAAAAAAAAAATGTTAAAAAAATAAAAAAAAATTATATTTGGTAAACATTTTTATGTTTTAGTTTAGGCTTCTACCTTGCATTTTTTACTTCCTTCTTTGTGTCATTAATTTCTTATTTTATCCTATAGAAGTTTTTGAGAACCGAATTGAGTAGTTTAAGAATCAATCTTCAATTGGTTACATCTACTGCGAAATTGCTGTGAATTTGTGGTACCGATTTGTGAATTCAACAGTACACAAGAGTTTACCGAGCACACCCTAAATCAACAAGTGCGAGTAACAATATTTTGCATTTTCTGGTATTTATGCATTTTATTAAAATTCGCTGTATTGGTAATTAGACCGGGAACCAGCAAGAAAATTGTCGTACGATTTGCCCCACGTCAAGATTCTGTGCAAAGTTAACCAGCAATATTTCTTGCAGAAAATCTAAGTTTGACGATCATCAGGCGTCATCCTCGTTTGAGACGAAGTCTTGAACGTGTCAAAAAAATACATGTTTTTAGGAAACAGTGAGGGAGACCGGGGCTGGTTAGCACTCGCGGTAGATTGACGATTGCTTACAAATTCCAAGTCTAACGTAAGTAGCGCAGTTCCTTTGTAAGTAAACCTAGCCGAACCGCGCATGCCTATATAATCTTATTGTTCGATGAAGTCGTTCAGTCAAGATAGTGAGGTTTTACATTTTTTTTGGTAGAGAGTTATTTTTTCATCTCATTTCTTCGTTTGCTTTTTGTCGTAAAACAATTGGTAACTTTTTAAGCGTGCCATAGACGTTAAGATTTGCCTTTTCGCAGAGCATTCATGTATGTAGCAACTACATAAACTTTATCTAAATTGCGTTGTTGGGCCATTTTTGATGAATGGGTGGTTGGAGTTAATTGGCGTAGTTACAATGGGACAGGTTTGCAACTAGTGTCAACCAACCTCAGGCATTATAATTCATGGTGTATGGTTAATTCACAAATATTCTCAGTTACAATGAGGCATTACAAATAAAAATCTAATAGAACTCGGACTGCTAAAGATGTTATCATGCAAAAATACACGAGGTTCTTGATGTAAAGATCAAAAAAGCCAAAGAAGAGGCAATTGACCATGGCATGCCGTATAATTTTTACGTTATTGCGCAAAGAAAACGAGGGTTGCTGGTGCATCTCAATATTGGTTATAAAAAAATAAACAGGTATTTACAAGTGAGGAAGAATCACATCTTACAGGATATTTAAATATATTATGGGCCGACTACAAAAAAAGTCCAATTTTCAATATGGAAAAGCTGTCGATCTAAAAATGCCAATAAATTGGATAGAAAACCAAATAGCTGGTTAGGACTAATTTTCTAAAATGTTCAATTGTTTTTTGATAACTTGACAACTGTATTAAATCCTTTTAAAATTGGAAGTTGTGATATATAGAATGTGGACAAAACAGGCATTACGATTGTCCAAAGACCCGACAGATTTGTTGCTAGGAGAGATTTTAAAAATAGAACAAAATAGGTCTACAGAAAGAGGATTGTTGGTAACAGTTGCTGTAGCTGTTTCTACAGGAGGCATATCTATTCCACATCCTTTTGTTTTTTTAAGAGTGCACTTCAGAGAACTCAAGGAAGTGATGGTGCCGCTAATCCATCGGTGTTAATGACTAAACAACAATTTACAAAATTCTCTAAATACCTTGTAAAGTATGTTAGATGCTCAAAATAAAGATCGCGCCTTCTGCTGCTCGCTAACAACATCTCACTTATCAATTGAAAAGTTGAAGGATTACTTATTTCCACCCCACTGCAGCCACAAGCTTCAACCTTTGGACCGAAGTGTATACGGTTGGTGAAAAAATCCGTAAATATTAATATTAATGCCTGAAGTACAGCAAATCTGGGAAAAACGTTTGTGATATACGACATATCAGGAATTGTAACGCCCGCTTTGCATTCCTTTAAATATTTCGGTCGATTTCCGGTAGCTGGAATATTACCATTGAATCCATTAATTTTTCCACCGGAAGAATTTTTACCCAGTTATGCAACATATAAGCAAAATTCCGTAAAAGAAAATAAGAATTCTACGGATGGCCAGTTTCTACAACAAATGTCAATCGTCCTATATGTGAGAATTCAGCTACACCGTCTGCTAAACAATCTGTTGTTGCTGGTTGAGAATTTTTTGTTAGATGCTGGTTTCTCCTTTTGAACTAATTTAAAGACTCAAAATGGAATTTTCCTTGAAGACATCAGACCATTACCCAAAACTCCAATAAACTTAAATGCAACCAAGAAAAGTAAGAAGAGGAGAACAACGGTGATTTAACAAACGTTTTTATAAAAAAATGCGCGAATGGAAGAATAAGAAGCAATAAACCAAAAGAAACTCAAGTAAACTGAACAAAAGCAAACAAAAAAAAAAAAAAAAGATGAAATGAAGAAGACAACACGGAAAGAAAAACAGCAAACAAAAATACAAGAAGCAACAAGACAACTATTTTAAAAGAAAAAACAGTAGAAAATGAATAATTTGAAGAAGAACGCGATAAATAAAATAGTCCAGTTTAAGACAAAAATGAGTGCAGTGCACAAAATGCAATCAATGGCCATACGAAGCTTGTACCAATGGTTACACTGCTTTTTACATTTAAAAAAATTGTGACTCTGATGATGATCTTTTGGTTGGTGGTTTTGGTGGGAAAATCTTAAACACTTGAGAGAGGAGTGTGAAGAACTGAACATGGAAGAAAGTGGAATGAGAGTGTTATTGCGAGAAAGAATAGATCGGATGAAGGAAGTTCAAGTTAATTTAATCAAATAATAATATTGTTAGTTTGGAATTTATAAAATTTATGGTTTTAGTTTTGTATTCATTCGCTTAATAAGCCCTAAAGTTTAAGTTACTTTAAATTATAAAAAATATGTAATGTAAACATAGTTACAACTTAACCATGTAAGAATAATACAAAAAATTATTTTACTGAAAGCTAATGAAGCACTGATTCGTTCTCAAAATTTTTAATTGGCGGGAAAAATATGTTTTTCGTAACCTTAACATACTATTATGTACCTACAGTTGTTAAACAAAAAATAATTAATTTCATCATACTTACAGATTTTCTGGCAACTCTGGATGATCTTTTAAATATTGAAAAGCCGTATCTAATCCAATGTTACTATTTATAACAATCATTAAACCGTATATACTCATTGTAGAATTGGGCATAAAAGAGGTAAGCGTTTGTAGCCATCTGCAAAGCAAAAGCATTAAAAGAGTTCATAATTTAAATAATAAAGCACAAACGTTTTTAAAATGTCTCTGTTTTGGTTACAACTTAAGGCTTTTATAAAAGTCAACATCGTATACTTTGTACTTAATTTATATTTCTCATACAAAAATTGCCATAGCTCAAGAGATGCGTATTTCATGCTTGAACAAAAAACATTTTCAGCAATATCCGGTGAAATTGTATGGTATCCATATGTTTTCCATTCAATAATTTTATCTAAACTTTTATTTATTATTTCGGTATCACCAAAATCGCTCAACCACAAAATTAGACTAGAGCGATGGAATTTATCCAAATTTGATTCATCCACTTTTTCTTCAAACCCTATTTGGTTCATAGCGTGATTCAACAATTTGCAACCGTATTTCTGAAAGTATAAATTTTATAATTTATTATTAAAAATGTAAAAGAATAATATCACCTCCAACAATTTGTAAGTATCGGTAAAACGCAATATATTTTTAAGATATTGTAGTTCGGAATACAATGGTGCCCATGCGATGAAATCTGTTTCTTGAATTAGATATGTCGTTAAATCTAACGGAATGTGGTAAGGTAAAATATTATTTTTTGCCAGGCTGAACGCGTCAAATATTAACTGTCCTCGATTTGCCGGAGGAATATTTTCAAATTTGTTACCACGGAGAAAAAAAATCAGTTTGTTCCAGTTAGTTAAGTCATAGTTTACTCTGTATAACCCTAAAATGCCAAACAAATTTCTATTGAAAAACTTATCATTACCAATATTTATATTAAAATAAAAAATGTTTTTTTTTTAGTTTGAATTCTTTCTACTCAGTTAAAAGAGTTTAAACATTTTATTGGCAGTTTAACTTGTGATATAGTGTAATAGTATATTGAAAAACAAGTGTCACAACAACACTTTTTGTCGCACGAAGACAAAGTCTGCAGACCGACCGGAGGGAGGTCTGCAATTGTCGGAGTGCGACAAAAAGTAGTTGTGGCACGTGTTTTTCATACTATTTTTTCTATTTCGCAAAAATTTACTTCAAATACTTCAAGAAATAAATGTTAATATTTGATCTAGTGTTTTTTTTCGGTTTAAAGCTATGTTGGTAGAGTAGTTGATATCCTAATAAAGTTAGCAACAAATGCTTTTGAAAGTTTGCTATCTTCAAAATAATGTGTTGAGATTTTTAATCTCCGTTTAACTCACTTTGTAATTTTAATAAAATTATATACTTTAATAATTCTAGAGAAGAAATGCTATTGTGAACGCACCTTTTTGGGAAATTACCACAAATTTATAACCTAACTTCATCGTTTCTACTTTTTTGTGAGAGCTTGGCCTTTAATAATTATTTACTTTTTCGTCTTTTATTGCCAACAGTATTTTAATATAAGGTCACTATTACTCAATTTCGATTGTTTTGTCGAAATAAAATAGTTTTCATCACAGTAAAACAAGAAGACTAAATTTTTTTGTGGGAACGGATTGGTGCTTAATCAATATAATGGTCTACCATACCAAAAGCGTTTGACAATGTTTGATATATCGGATGTAACAGCACTCTCAAGTTGAACTTTATATAATGACTTGTCGCATCATACCGAAGAAAGATATTTATATCCTTACTGTGTGCAAGCAGTTTACCAACTTATTGAGACAATTATCCTGCACATATTCAATACTGTCAATAGCTTTGCAACACTTTTTATCAAAGACATATTTGCTTAAGACTCCTTATCGATGAATTTTGTTTTACATTTACAGTTCTATAATTTCACAAACATGTGCATGTAGAGTTTACAAAAAACATTTTGTTAAAGTGGTTCCGCTACACCTCCAAAAGATCTTTTCAGGAGTCGGAATGTTTACTTTTTATAGTTTTGATTTTTTCTTACAGCCTTACTTAAAGAATCTAAGTTTTGAACAATAAGTAAATAATATTGAAGAACTGCTGAGATAATAGTTTGTAAAATAGATGAGCTGAACACCCTTAACATGTTATTAAACGTTATCATTGGAATGTATGCATACAGTACAAAAATGTCTTAAAAATCACTGTGAACAAATTAAAGATTTATTACAATTGTAGATTAATCTCGATTTGTTATTATTAAAATTTGCTTTGCTACAAAATACGACAGATTATTTATTTATACTTTCATGTTGTAGTTGATTGAAGATAAAACGACAATATGTATGTATAGTTGCCTATACTAAAATCAGTTTTGTTTACATTAATGTAAGTCATAAATGCGCGGTCGATGGAAGAATATTGTGTGTTAAGTTTTGTTTCATAAATTAACATTAAATTTTCTTTGAATATTAACATCTACTTAATAAGAACTAACCAAACATAACCTTACTTAATTTTCTTACGTCAAAATTAAAACTGTAAATTATTTGGTTATACACTAAAATTTTTAAAATCCCTAAAACAGTACGGAAAGAGCTTCTATTTCCGTATCGTGTACAATACGGAAACAAAGCTATAGAAATTGCGAAATAGAAAAACTAATTTGGTATGTTGTACGACGCTAAAGTATGTACATTTTTACTAAAAGCTAATAATTCTTATAATTAGACGCAATGTAACACCAGTTAAATTTTACTCTTCATCTTAACAAAACTACGAAAAATCTAAAATTGCAAAGTGTTAGTTGCCATGGCGTTTTTTTCCAAACAATTCAACTTTCTCCCAAAAAACTAAAAATGGGAGCGTCATCATCAAGAGAAGAAATTAGTAAAAAAAGCGGAAGAAGCAGAGCTTAGTTTGGTTCCCAGAAAATCTGAAACCGCTTACAACAAAGAATTTAAAAAATTGTCTTCGTGGCAAAAAATGTGGAAAGTGTGACAGAACAAGTTGTACTTGCTTGCTTTTTGGACCAAGTATTGTGAAACCTTTTAGTTTTGCTCATATTTATTCCTTTTTGTTTTATTAATCAAAGGTGTACAAAGCCTCATCTTTATGGTGTACTTTTTTAAAGCTGAGAAGTATGCGAGAATGAAAAATAACGTGGATATTGGCCGGTTTCTCAAAATTGATTGGTTTAATAAAAAGTCGTTCGATTGGTCATGTTCCAGAAAAATCACAAACATTTTCAAAGGATCAATTAATGGAGTTTTGGATAAAGGCTCCAAATGAAAAATGTTTGCTTCTGAAGGTACAATTTCAATAATGTCAAAGTAGCTGTCGTTAAATTAATTTGATTGTAGGTAGTTGCCGTTTTTGGTTTGTTTGGGGCGTGTAGAAGAGTAGAATATTATTACTTATGCACAAACGATGTTATCGAGGAAGGCTCCGTTTTGATTGTTTATGTTAAGGATATCAAAACACATGCCAAGAACGTTTACTATTTTGAATAAATTTGCAGGAATCGATTATACTGAATTGATCAAAAACTATAGAAATTTGCTGCCAAAGCATTGCAACATTTAAAAGTTTTTTTTTTGTTTTATAATAACGGTAAATGCACCCGCAACCTCTTAGGAATCAACACATTTGGACAGATTCCTAGGAATATTGAAAACTACTTGAAGTTACCGAATGCTAAACTGTATAGGGGGCATTTATTTCAAAGGACGTCTGCAACAATTCTGACAGACAGTGGTGCCAATGTTAGAGTGTTTAAAAGACATGGCTATTGGAAAGGTGACGTACTAGCAGAGGGATACGTGGCAGATTTGTTCGAAAATAAAAAGAAAACTGCCCGAAGACTTGGATCATTGGATGGAACCTGCAGTATTTCTACAAGTAAACCAATCGTCAAGAGCTCAAGTTCTGGACTTACAATTAGCGGAAATTCAAACTTTACATTTTATATTAAGACAATACAGTACAAATAAGCAGATTTGTGTTTTATCTTTGTTGTCATCATGGGTTGTGATGGATGCTTTTATGGCACGATAAATCGTGCTATAATAGAAATCGTGCAATAATATGACTGATTATAAACAATTTTTAGGTGTCGATATGAGATCCAATAATACAAATACAAACTGGTAACTCTAGCTCAAAGATGAGTCGAAGATGGAAAACAAAAAATTACTAAATTTGACGACATAAATACCAGAAGATGCAAAATATCTCAAATTCACAGCAATTTTGATTATTGAAGTAGATATAGACAAATGGAAATTGAGTCTTAAACTCAGTTGGTTCTCAAAAACAAACGCGAGATAAGAAAAGCAAAAACAAAGCAATAAAAAAAAAGAAGGCAAGGTATAAAAAGACCCAAGTTAAAGTAAACGCTATGAGTTAAAAAATATAAATATTCTTAACAAAAATACCTTTGAGTCTTAGATGAAGACATAAGTTAGATACATGTAGAAGTTTAACACCTCACTTAAACATTCTTTTACTAATGCCAATTAATGAATGCCTTGCACTGCAGAAAATACTTGCTTGCGCATCGTAAAGCTTTCGGGAATTGACACATTTCTTTAGATAAACTAAAATAAGGTACCTACATATAACGAGTGAACTAAAATTAAATGTCTAGTTTTGGTATAGAATTATGAATATCAAATTCAACTGAAAGGTTAATGACGTAATAAAAGTTAAAACGCAAGAGTTACTCATAAATTTCTTGCTGCTCAAATAAAATTGATAGCAAGCTTCAATGCTAAATTCTTGTTTTTGAATATTTTTACATGAATACTTAAGTTAAATTCAATGTTTGTAAGATAATAAGTCTTTTATCTAGTAAATATCCCGAAATCCCTACCAGTAATAAAATTTTAATAAAGAGAGATTTCTAATTGGATAGATGTTCTAAAACTTCTAAGACACTTGGATTGAATTGTTCAACGACTTCTGTTATTACCCTAAGTTTTGCTTTTTCTGCACCATTGTTGATCTAGCATACTCTAAAAATCCCATTTATTTCTACAGTTTCTCAGGTTATTTGTTATCGCTCTTATCAGAATCAGATGCTGGAACACATCAACCTAAAATTACGAATGTAATTTAATACTTAGAGGTTTTTGGGCCCGATTGCATTATTAATTTTCATCATAATTGATGGTGCAACTTTGGTAACAAATAAAGCTTTTTTGGAAGTTCTATAACCATACCGTTTCTCTAAGCTGGAATCTACTACAACAAGTAAGTGGTGCAACGTCTAGTGTCACAACATCATACTAACGTAGCCCGAATAGTAATTTATCAAAAATTTGCCTACAGATGGGTTAATAATTTATTTATTCATATGGTACATTTTTAATATTGTATTGTGATGTAAGTGTTATGTACGGTGCCCCAGAATATCAGTGTAAACCTGTGTAGAGTGGTGACGAAACCGTGTGCAATTGTACATTACTTTGTCTTGGCAAAGCATTTGCTATAAGGTTTAGGGAAATCCACTAAAACCTAAACACGCCAACTCTTACCCACGGTGAGTATTCATATGTAGTAATATTAATTAAGCGTGTAAACATTATAGAAGATAAATAAGAACATAAATAGAACATCACAGTCATTGCGTGACGACATATAATGGACCGGTCCAAACGCCAGTCATGACCATGAAAATAAAAAAAATTAGTAGGTTAAAGAAATCGCAAACAAAACAATGAATAAACAGATAATTAGGACAAAGAATACAAAAGATTCAGATTAGTAAGCCATAATATAATTTCGTCCGTTAAATTATGAACATTTACAAACCCTCTTTAAACTTTGTTTGACAATCCACCACAATATGTGCAACGGTTTCAGATTTGTTTTCACATTCACAGTTGGGATTAGAAATCGCACCCCATTTAAACAGCATTTTGAAGGGTCTGTTCTTATGCGATTTACTTTTGACAAAATTTTTCCTTTTTGATCAAAGTCCGGGACTTCTATTGTTGGATCATCAATAAGATGTTTACTCCAGACCATATGTTTTTCCACTCTTAAACTTTAGAAACAGCCGTAGATAAGTAGTGTTGGAACCATTCAGGACTTTGAGATTTAAGTCTTTTTGCTGAAGGGTTCTCAATTTATTTTCAGTTTTTGTTAAGTTGGCATTTATACTATTCTTGTTTTAACTTAGCTTTTCGTCGATTGTTCGATTATCACATAGTGTAATTCAACTGGGCATCTATTCTTTCGTATTCAACTAGACAAGACCACATTATTCTGCTGTAGAATAAACTAATGCTATTGCAGCTGTAGGAAATGTATTTGCATCTGCTCCCTAAGTTGTTCCATTTTTTGTTTGATTTTTTCTAAATAATCCTATTTAAATTAAAAAACGTATCTAAACTGGGTTAAAAATTTAGTCGAATATAGAAAAATCATAACAGTACAAAAATGATAATCAAAACAAGCATTTTTTTTGTGTTGTTTATGTTGTACTGTCAATTTGTTTCAGATTTGTCATTTAACATGCCAGTTAACAAAAGATGGATAAAAGTTTAGATAAAGTCAATACTGTAAACTTACACGCTCCTTAACAAGTTAATTTAATCACCTTTGCAAGAAGCAAAATTTGTGCTAGATATCATTGCGAATAGAATAATGATAAGAGAAGTATTAGTTCTACTCCAGATTCAAGATGGATAGAAAAATTTCGCAAACACTTTTAGAAGGTCTCTTCAAATTATGTTCTAACCAAGGGTAAAACTTTGTAACGGATAAATTTGTCTTGATACCTTTCAATTTAATTAATTCATAGCAAAATGTTTTGGGGACGATAGTTTGATTGAATTCTGAGGAGTTTGTTCAATCAGTTATGTTTGGTTATAGTGCGATTTTTAAGGCAAAATATTGTCAACTCTCTCCCTGCCGTTCGACCAGTAGAAAGCAATTTTATGTTAAACTTATAAATCTGTATGTATAAGATATTTACGTATTCGTTATGGCATTATTTCGTTACGATTACGTTTAACTGCACGATTTTCGTTTGCGCATATTCGTTTGCTTTTAGAATATTGCGAGCTATATAGTTGATAATAATCAACGTTAATGGTCTACCATTGTCGAATTTGTTTTGGTTTCATATATAACGGGTAGATAATTGAATGTGTGAATGGGTATAAATAGTTCCTCTATAATTTGCAAGAAACTGCAAAGCACTGGTGCAACGCAAAATTTAAAACAATCCTTAGGCATTTGAACGTTGCATTAGGGTGAAAGAAAGAATGGTAACCGAACGACAAAATTAAGGGAGGTACACAAATTATGCGCCTCTACTAAGTATTAGTTGCTTCTGAACAAATGGTAATACGCAACCCGGCAGCTGCAGTAGTTTCAATGTAATTTGTTCACGCGAATAGTTCTAATAACAGTTTGAACATAAATCGTTCAACGAGCAAAGATAGAATGAGTTCATCGGACAGTTTATGTAATTGTTGACAATGGTAAATGTAATAACATAACAATAAAAAAATAAGGGGTAACACAGGTATGTATTCATACAATACTTAGTTCCAGCTTGCCCAGCACTTACGTAAAATGGGCGTACAATACATCACCAATACTAGAAGGTGCTTTTCGGAATGCAGCTGCAGTTTGGTGACAAGGTGATAATAACTTAATACTAATTACATGAATACAACAATTTACAATCTGTTTTATGGACAACACAATAACATGAACCATACGTAACACATTCAGGAACTTCGGAAGAATTGATCTGGTCTTATAGGTATTACATGAAACTCCGGCATCAGGTAAAATGTCTGACCTCTCTTTGGGATTTCGTTTCTCCAATTGCTACTTTATAGGTATAAAGATAAGGCCCTTTTTTTGTAGGACCTGCAATGCTCTAACACTTAGTATAGCATAATACAAGATATAACTCACCTTATCTTTGTAAGTTTTGTTAATTGACTTAATAAATCTGTACGTAATAATTTTGATTTTTCTGATCTTGTACAACGTTAAAATGTTGGAAATTTCGAAGCGGACATTTTCTTTTTTTTATTGGAATCTAATTGTGATAAATTTACCGCCAAAAACCTGAAGAAATTTACAACCAGTGCTTCTCAACATTTTTATTTGCACTTGGTAGTAAACTCAAATTTTTAACGTTACACTGGATCCCCTTTACTGCGTTTGTACGTTTGCTTCAGTCCTTTAGTTCTTTGCGTTCTCGTTGAAGGTCTATCTCATGGGTCTGCAGCATTAGTACTATTAGCCCTTCTAATATAGTCCAAGTTTTCTCTGTTTTTCTTAAAAAACTTTATTTTTAATTTAATTGTGTTAAAGATTTGTATGCACTCCAGGGACTAAAGTATCAACTTAAGTTTCTCTTTTCGAAGATTAAAATGCCAATTTTAATCTCAAGGGAATTAAAATAGTGTTATAATTTCTAAGAAATTCAAAGTAAAATAAACATGCTGTTTCCAAGCAACGACAAGTAAACTAGATTTGCATACATTTAAACGTTTTATAAAGTTTATTTCTTACTAACTGATGTTCAACCATGATTATAAAAGTGCGTTTTTATTAAACAATTAAAATTTAAATTTCGTTCTCTCCTTTCAACAACATAAAACAATTATAATTTTGTCTGGGAAAAAATTGTGCTTTAATCATCACTTGGAAGAGTTGGAAGTCAATTAAAAAACACCCGAGTGCATTATAAAAGTTGTACCAATTGAATACATTTAAACTAAAAGGTAATAGTCTTTGATAAATGATTTAGATAGAAACTAATAGAATGAAAAAAAAAATAATTGGGGCCACAAAAGTATACAGTTGAGTTGTAGGATACAATGGGAATTATAAGAAAAGAAATAGTTGTTTGATGCAGAGAGTGGACGATTGTTAAAGAAAAGAATAAAGTCAAATAAGTCTTGAAGAAGTGAGTAGCAACTGTGCAAAGTCGAAAAAACAGCATTATTACATACATAATAGGCGCAGGTCCTGAAGAATAATAAATAGCTCTATAGAAGAGCTCTCCAAAACCAAAATTTATCGAAGACAGAAGAACTCTTAAATAGTGACAACGAAGCAAATTGTAGATAAATTTCCTTGTAGGAATTCCTCAAGGTGGAGGGATGAAATTAAAAATCATTACCCTGGATTCAGTTCGCCGAACCTATGCAGCTTTATCAAGGCTTTTGAAATTAGGGAGTAAAAGTCACATTTAACATTAAAATTGAAATTCCAGATTTAATTCCTATAAAATAGTTTAAAAACCATTAATCAAGTTGATGGCAATCAATAAATAACATTTGCAAAATTCATTATGACTGCCATAGAAAAAATAGTACAGCGTTTAAGATTCGAACCAGCATTTGCTGACTTACATCCGAACATCATACTACAGAGCCAATTAAAAAATGCTTTGTTTAACACTTTTTTAATAATTTCAACTTATTTGAAGGAAACTGCATAACTTGCTTTTTTATTGATACTAATATTTTTCAAAACTGACGCTCAAAATTGCATTGAATTTCCCCGTGTTACCAGTTTAAAATACACACGGTATGTAGTTCTACCATATATCTATTACGTTAAGTGTTTAACAGTAATTCCTGGAGGGAGTCATATGTCATATTATGCTAGTATTGTAATAAACCTTATTACTCTATTGTTGCATAAATGATGTAATAAGCTGTTATAAAGTAAGATACTCAACCTGTTACGTGTTTATTAACCAAAATCCATCCTTTTTCAGAAATCTCGAAATTCTCTGTTTGGTTGCTTAACCAAATGTCTGCACTTGTATCTGAAAAATTATAGTTTTCTTCTAAAGCGTAATTAATGGGTACTTTCCACAGTGTTGTGTCGGAATCGTTCAGATATCTAGCCTAAAATAAACGTAAAGTTTGAAAATTTTAAAGGTATGGTAATTATATTACTTGTTGAAAAGTTGTTATTCCAGAAGTATAGTTTCGAGTAACTGTAATTAAAGGATAACCTAAATTTGAATCCCATGTGCTCATAATTGAATGTATCGAGTTGTTTCCTGTATTAATCATGATTGTACTATTATTAACAGCTTCTTGCAATGATTCATATAAATCTCGTGGTTCAACAGATTTGTATTTACTAAAATCGCAACTGTAATTATTTCTGTTAGTTTAAAGCTCTGTTCCCTACTATTTATCTAAATATATTTGTAAACCTCTTCTAAATACGCCTTCAGTTACAAAATGATTCATCATTCGCGTAATAGTACTACCTAAATATTTTTTATAATTTTAAATTGGTTTATTTAAAATAGTTACCTTTGTGATAAGCATAAAAACCTGGTGGTGATTCATCTATTTTTAAAGATTTGTGGTTTAATGGATGTACATCAATTCCTACATCATAGTAGAGCACCAGTTGGATCTCGTCTTTTACGTACTGATCCATCATTCGCCAGCTTGGTTTTGTCTAGAGGTTTTAAATTCAATAAAATATAAACTTATGTAGATTAAAAATTTTATAACATATAAATCATCAAGGTTAACAGTGAATAGTTAAAACCAGTTTCTAAGTGGAAGGCATAAAGTCATTTACAAAAGATTTTTGTTTTTGATTGCTATATAATATCATGAAGCCATGCAATTTTGAGTGGGACAATTTAAAGAAATAAAAAAATTATAAAAGTATGGATAGAAAGAGAAGAGTAGAGGTGGGACTAGATAAAGGAAAAATCTAATCAAGTATAGGAGAATAAATTTGGCACGGAAAGGGAAAAGGAAGAAGAAATATGTAAATAGGGTTGGTATTTTTGATTGTAAAGGATTAAAAAGCAAAGTTAAGTTTTGGAACTAGTAAAAACATGGTTTGGATAAACAAGAGTGTGAAGTATGGAAGGAAAACTTGCTAGAAAAAATTCAGTTTGCAATTTGAAAGAAAAAAAAGTAGAACTTGTGGAAGAATAAGTAACAGGGATTTAAAAAATTGGTTGTAGAGAGAATAAAAAAAAGTAAAAATACGAAGAAAAAAAGGAAAAAGTTAAATATGATATAGAAATAAAGAAATAGATGGATTGTAGATGGGGATGTTAGATGGAGATAAAGCAGGTCAAGAACAGAACTACAAGAAAAAAAGAGGTAAAGAGAGGGGAAAAAAATAACAAAAAAAAAGTGGCGATGGAAACAATAGTACTAAAGATACGAGAGAAAAAGTAAAAGAAAACGTAAGACACGTTTTTAATATAATATGGCTTGGAAAAAGATTTCCAGACAGACGAAAGAGGTGTTAATTTGTTGAACGTATCAAGGAGGACAAGAGAGGAGGTGGAGAATATGGGAAAACTACAACAACATATATGGGGTACAAAATCTGTGCAATCATGCTGCAAACAAGATTACAAAGAGAAATAGTGCAGAAAAAGATATACATTTTTAAGCAAATGATAAACAAAAAATTGGAGGGAAAGAGAGAAAAAATGTATGGTTTATTCCTAAATATTTGACAGGGTGAACAGAAGAAAATTATCGGAGCGCAAAAGTAATATGCAAAGAGACAAAATGCAAGCGAAAATAAATGAAAAAATCCGTTGCTTAGCTCTGTTTGCAGTATACGTAGTAAACCTGCAACATAAAGTGAAGAGGCAGCAAAGTGGTCGAATGGTGTTGGGGGCGGGGCGGTGGCGGTATTGGGGGTAGTGTACACGAACGATATAAATGAAATAATGAAAATGATAAAAGTAGTACAAACAATCTTAAAACAAAGGAACTTTAGAGTATATGGTGGGGAAGACAACGCTTGTACCTTTTCAAAAGGGAAGAAAAGGAAGAAAAATGACAAATTAGTGGTGACGAAAGAAAGGTGTAAATGAGGTGTCGTATTTGAGATATAAGCTAAGGTGACAATAGTAACAGTAGATATTAAGAAATTAGTAAAGAAAGGAAATAGAAGTGTAGGACAGGTATGGAGTTTGGAAAAGGAGTCGTAGGAAAGGTGATAGAAGGGAAAATGGTAAATTGGTAAAAAGCGTTATAATGTACGGGAGCGAGATATGGGGTAGAAAAAATGGCAACGGAGAGGAAAACTTAACCGAACCGTTCGAAGGTTTCGAAAAATTAACCAAAGAAGAAGAAATAGATAAGAGCGATTACGGGTATTTCCAACGACGCGACGTCAGTAATAGAAAAGGAAAAAAACAATTAATTTGGAATGAACGTACGGAAAAATTGAACTTAATAAGATTGTATGGAAAATGGAAATCCAAGAAAGGCGAATTGGAAAAGCAAAGAAAAATAAAATACCGGTTTGCTTAATATCTTTCGCATATGTTGTTATCATTTTAAATTTATATCTCTTTCTTATGCAGATAATTTACAATGGTCTCTTATTTTTCTTTTTTTCTCTTTCTATTTTTCATGTCTATTTACTTTTTTCTCGTTACTGTACTGCTTTTGGTCTTTTCTTTTTCTGTATTCTAATTGCAAACTGTGCCTTTTTTTATTTGTTGTTGTCGTTTTTTTATTTCTTCTCTTTCTCATTGTTAGTTTTTTTTTATGGAGTTGCCATAATATTCGCATCAAGAAACACAATGCAGAATGAATGCGGAAAACACCGCCAGAATTTCGTCAAACACAATTGACAAATGGTGACAATATAGGAAGCATATTTCATGGCAAATAAATAGAGTACAATGAACAACAGAAGAAGAATCAGGTATCTAGTGAGAGTTACAGTTAAGGCAAACATACACACGCAGTATCGTAGTACGCAAATACGCATTTTGTATCTGTGTCAGCAATCGCGCTTATCAAACAGTTCATTCATGTAAATATTGTATCTAGTGCAATATAATGTATTTCAAATAATAAACCGCACATAAGTCGCCCTTGACCTCCATATTCTATCTGCGACTACAACCGTTCTATCAACTCTTATGACACCACATTCTTTTAAAACAGGTTTTTACTCCGTCACTATCCTAACCCAAAATTTGGGATATATTGATAATGTGATTAGAATAAAAATTGCAGTCATTTGATATTTCCAAATCTCTGGAATAAATGCTTATTTAAGAGCAAGGGCATTTGGAACTTTTTAGCAATGAGCAACCTTACGAGAAGGACTATTCCACACAACGTTTAATCAAGATGGGGAAGAAATATTGAAATTATTGAAATGTGGTGTTGTTTTGGACAAAGTCAAACATAAAAAAGAAATTACAAACTAATGAATAGAGTAAAAGTTAAATAAAACGAGAAAGAGAGGTTTGCTGGACATGTCCTTAGTTAACAAAGTCGGTCATGAGTCAAGTAGAAGAAGATGTATCAAGAAGGGTATCAATCCTTCTATAAGTTAAGAATTTCGTGTAAGACCATCCCAGCTGATAAAGAAAGTCATCGACTTAATAATCTTTTATCTTAATACATACCATTGATAGTATTTTATATTGCAAATAACTTGCAATCCCCTCATTTAACCAAAAAAGTTCCAGTATTTGCAGGTAACCAAATTTCCAAACCACTGGTGGCTCAACTCATGGGCTATTAATAATGAAGAACTTTGCATTTGTTTAACTGTTGTTGCATTATTCAACACTAAAATAGAATGTTCTCTAAACCAAATGTTGAAAAACTTCTTGAAATAACAACGCATTACTCACTTGTATAGTATTAAACCCCAATTCTCCATGGCAACTTTGTTAAAATATTCATCAGGCAACGCTACGTGTCCCACTTTGCTTAATGTATAATTTATTCCAAAGTAGTCTTCGAATTTTAATAATTCAACATTCTCCTTCAATGCGTACTGTAGGCTGCCGCTTCCTATAAGATTCCTGTTAGCGTACATAATGTGACGTCCTTGACTAATTTGTACAAAATCAGAAATAACGATTGTAAGTAAGTAAGTCGACATTGGAACCGTTTCTTTAAATGTATCTTGAAATCGACCCATTCCTAAATTTCTAAAACAAAATTAGTAAGAGAAGATCAATAAAAAACCAATTAAATGGCATATGAAAGCAAATTGTTTTGAACTTGAGCCACATCTACAGACTGATATTTCTGAACGCTGTTGCGAAATTTTTAAAATTGGTAAAAAAATTTAAAGGTTGAAAAAATGACATTCACTACTCAACAAAAAGCGAAAGCTATTGAGCGCTTCTTTCGAACAGATGGAGAATTTCAATTTAAAGTTATAAACTTTGTTAACAATAAAAAAAGTCAAATTACAAATGTTATATACATGTTATTCTGTGGATGTTGCCAAAGCTCCAGTTCAAAACAATTCACTTTTACAGCCCTTGTAAATTAGTCTCTTATTGTTAGTGAATAACTTACTTTGTGTGCAAGAGTTCTTCATTAGACATTGAATTGTATTTTTCCGATCTGATTACGTTTACAATAAATGTTGATTTTAACATTGGCTCGTCGAAGCAAGGAAACGCTCTTCTAGCACCTGACGGTTCAAAATCAGTCACTACCATAACACTAAAATTAATAAGTAATAACTAACAAAGTTTTACACTAAATTATCACCTTTCTTCTTCGTTTTCCAATTTATATTTGGCCAAGTACAGTCCATTGTTGTTGTACTTCAAATCTCCCAAAAAATTATTAATACTTAACATGTATAAACTTCCTTTTTTTAGTGTCGCATTTAAATGAATAATCAAAAACTGACGATCTACATCTAATATAATATTTTCAATTAAGATATTGTCGTTTTGGTTGAACAATGTAATTGATTCCGTAGTAACATTAAGGTCTTTAACGTGTAGAGAAATATTTTGTGTATTCTCTATTATTTTTAACTTAATAATAACACTTCCTGCAAAAATTGTATTTTTTACACTTATGTAAGGTTCTATAGTTAGGTTATATTGAAGAGGTTCACAATTTTTTGGAAGATAATAGAAATCATCTATCGCAAAGGAAGTGTTAAAAATAAAATTAGTTAAAATTAAACAATATCTCCAATACGTTACGTGTTTATTTTCCATTTTAACAACTTATCACTAACAATTTTAAATAAATACTGTTTATTTATTGTTTTTATCGGTGTTGACGTAAATATTAACTGGTATTTCCAGATATGATAGTTTTCTTTCTCTTTTTTAGTGACTTTGTTCTCTGAATTTTTAGAACTCTAAACTGTTCATTTTGATAAAGTGGTCTTGTACCGGGTGTTCCAAAGAGAGGTAACCAGTCGTCCCTCAAAAACTAATAATCGCACAATTTAGAGGAAAAAATATGTTGAATATATGTGACTATGAGAAATTGTTAGAAATTATTTTCAAGTTTCTAAATTGACGGCTAGGGGGCGTAATTGTGACTTCAAAACAAAAAATTAGATACATCTTCAGAAATAACCAAGTAATGTATGAAAATTTTTATAAAAGTATAATTATTATAAATATTAGTTGTTCTTCGTTTCTCTTGAGAACCGATTTAGAAGTTGTCAAGCCGCAAGTAAGGCTTAATTGATGCTCTTCAGCTATGTCCCGTTAATTTAATCAGTTCTTGTTAGCCAATACCAGATTTAGATAACACTGTTACCGCACTGAGCGTGCTGAATGATTCGTGATATTCAACCTACCAGCATCTAGACTTGCTTTATTAGCACTATGTTTTAACTCGTTTACACCTACTGGTAAATTTATGAACAATGCAGCGTTATTTTCAGAAGTCCATGTATGATTTGCGATAAGAAACATTCGATCTGTTAAACAAAGTAATGCCAACAGATAACTGTAACGACGGTTAAATGTTTAATGCAAATCGTTATCAAAGCGATAACTGTTTAAAATATCAACCGCCTTCTTGTACAGTTGTATATTTCACTTAAGTATACACATCTGATGAGCTCATAATAAAAGCGAAATGCGCATCAGGTGTTCTTTCGTGAGTGTATGCTACTGTAGAGAAATACTTGGCTTTATCAACACGAGTTTTATGAATTTTAAGTTATTGTTTTGATAACAATTTGCGTTTAAACATTCAATCGTCGTTATACTATTGCACACGGTTTCGTCGCCATACTATACAGGTTTATACTGATCTTCTGAGGCACTATACATAACACTTACATTACAATACAATATTTGTATAACGTACCATACGAATAAATAAGATAAAAAGTTATCTGTTGCCATTGCTAAGTTTCTACTATTTAATCGTGTCCCTTTTTACACGACTGGCGTAAGACACACATTTCACTTATATTTGATCTGTTGTTATAAAATCGTTTCTCTTCAATAAAATTTCTTAAATAACCTGTAATTAAATTCTATGTTAGATTTCAACTTTGGTTTTTACCCAAAAAACCTATTGTACAAAACTCAGGAAATTCCGTATTTGTGACAAGCTATTTACTATCACTCAAGGAGTGATTACCCCCTTGATGAGTTTTGGAAAAAATGGGATTGTTTTTTTTTAACACGGAAGAAATTTACACGACAATGTGCTTCTTCATTTCATCTCCAGGTTAATTCTTGTGCAAAAATTAAGAAAAATGTATGCTGCAAACCATGAGGCGTTTCTTCGTCCCAGAGCTTCACCATACTCGTCAGCTGTTAATGCTGCTAAGCTCCCTTTTCTTTGAGTTATATCACTTTGCAGGATTTTTCTTTGAGCGCCTCTCGTACTACGCGCTTCTCTAAACGCAGAATATTTAAAATAATCAAACTAAATTTTAAACGTGTCGTAATCATCTGTTGCAAAAGTTTGACCGTCGTATTCTATAATACTTTAATTAGCAATCCATCTTTTTTGCAGTCCCGGCCCTGCCATTGAAAAGAAACATCTTATTACTGACACTATAAAAAAATTAGATAGATAGTTGGGTGCACGCATTCACCGTGATCAATTGTTGTTGTTGAGTATCTATAATAAATTTTTGCCTATGTCGGCAGATATGTTATCTCCATTGCGTTGCTAGGCAAAAATACTCCATTGTTTGGTTTCGTGTTTGTAAAGAATCCTAGTAAACCATTGAGTCAGTGTGTTACGTAGTGGATATGCTGTGGGAGCAACTTTGACTCATTTGATACAAGGGATTGAACATTTTATATGTTTTGCTTCTACCACATTATTCACTGAAGAAAAGAATTATAGTAATTTAGATCAAAAAGCCTTAGCTTGTGTGTTTGGTGTAAAATACTTTGATAAGTTCTTAATGGGTCGAAAATTTGCTTACATCATCAACATTTGCAATCACTTTGTAGTTCAAAAAAGGGTATCTCTCAACTTTCTAGTGCAAGACTACAAATCTGGGCGTTAATTTTATCGGCTTATAATTTTGACATTATCAAGATGAAAGGTTTGCAGGTAATGCTGATGCTCCTTCTAGGTTGCCAATGGAAGAAACTACTATTGGAGATTTATTTTTAAGTTATGGTTTTGACAATATTATCTTGAGTTACAAAATTGTATCTACTGAAACACAAAAAGATGAGGTTCTCAATAAGGTATTCGATCGAGTAAACAATGGTTAGCCTAAGAAATTTGTGCCTAGTGAGTTTTATTAATATTTGTGAAAACTGTCTAATGTTTAGGGATAGAGTCGTTATTTCCAATACGTTAAAAAATAATGTCTTAGAAATCTTACACAAGGATCACATAGGTATCGTCAGAAAAATTATTGTTGCTTTTTAATTAATTATTGAGCCTTCTTTCAGGAGTTAGGCTTCGGAGGATGGGTTATCAATCGTAACCATATACTGTTTGTTTGCAAACAAAAAGACTATTTAGTAAATGTTTCCTGTTAAAAAAAAGGTATTAAGTAAGTAATTTCTCAAAATTCAGGTCTAAGCTTTCACCACCACTTTATTTGACAAGTAAGAAAATTTTCATATGAAACTTTTTTGTTTAGAAAACATTAAAGATTAAAACAGTGTTATGTATTATTATACGTTACTTGGGTATTTCCGGAGATATATCTAGTTTTTTGTTTAGAATTCACAGTTGTACCTCCTAGCGGTCAATCTACAAATTTGAAAATAATGTCCAACAATTTCCCTTGGCCAGTTTTATTAAAAATATTTTTTGGTCCTTCGCCCATAATCATTGATTTTGCATCACTCAAAAGCGGCCAGAAACATCCACTTTCTTGACTTCGGCCGGTAAAAAAGTTTACTCAATGTTGACAATATCACAATATACTCAAGATACTGAAATCAGTAGAATTCTCTTGCCTCTTGCAGTACTCTTTTACAACTTATTTTTAAGGATTTTAAACGTAATCTTTGAAAAAAAAACATTTTAATATATGCCAAAATGACACCCTGTTGTCAGCTACTAAATGGCATTACTAACCGAAAATGTTGCGGAATATTGTAATATTTAAAAATTTAAGTTTCAACAATTTTTACCATTTGTCGGCTCAAAGAATCGTGTGTATCACGTATTCAGAAACTGTTTTTGCGATTATTCGGACTCGTAAAAGCTCAGTTTCTAGCCTAGCGATGCAAATAACTACTTCAGTCCTCCGTCTATAATCACTGATTTTGCTCACTCAAAAACGACTAGAAACACTCTTTTTCTTGACCTCGAATGGCAAAAAAGTTACCAAATGTTGGCAATATCATATTATACTCATGACACTGCAATCAATACAATTCTTATGCTGCAATACGTTGCAGTACAATTTATTTTGAAGTAGTTTATAATCGTTTTAAGCGCCAACATGACACCGTGTTGACAGTTGCCAAATGATATTACCAACAAAAAAATGTTTTGGAATATAATAATATTTGAAAATTTAAGTTTCAACAATTTTGACCATTTGTCGGCCCAACGAATCGTATGTATCACGTATGTAGCCAGAATAGGCAAATAAGCAAGGCCCAACTCATCGCATCGACCAATTTGGGTTCAAAATGAAGCGCTAAACTCAAATATCTAAAAAAAATCTGTCAAACTAATCAACACCAAAGTTGGCTCCCTAAAACGTAAAAATAATTAAACAAAAAAATAATTTTCTTTATTTCGCATATACAATGAATATTTTGTGAAACTGATTTGACAAAAAACAGTATTACCAAGTAATTTTTTGTGCAACCGAAAATAGTAGTTTTTATGTGCAACGTTGGTTTATTTATTTATTCGTATGGGAGATTTTAAATATTGTATTGTGATGTAAGTGTTATGTATGGAGCCCCAGAAGATTAGTATAAACCTGTATAGTGTGGTGACAAAACCGTGTTCAAGAGTAGATTGATTCGTCTTGGCAAAGCATTTGCTTCAAGGTTTAAGAAAACCACTTAAATCTAAACATGCCAACGTTGGTAATAAGTACTAACTGTAGTCATAGATCAAAGAATTGTAACATCTAACCTCAATGCGTGTCATGTTTTATACCTTTTGTGTTAAGATTTTCTTTGATTTTGGGCTACATTCGATTATACATTCAGATTAATACACTATTCAAATCTATACAAATTGCGGTATTTAGGTATTCACGTAACTTTTTTTAATTGCATAAACCTATAATAGTTTTACACATAACATAAATCAAACATAAAAGGTGAATAACAAATTTAGACTTGACCAGTAGAATGAGGGGGTCGCCAAACCCTCAGGGCATAATTAGGCAAAGCCTAATTAGGCTAACAACCGCTCACCTACCTCTCACCTCATCAGGCAGTTCCCTAATTAGGCCTCTCACCTCATTAGGCTGTTGTTGTCAACAGGCTGTTGACGCAGGCATTCTATTTAATTACTTGTTTTTGTTTTTGTAGACGTCAATGGAAAATACGGCCTCTCACCTCATTAGGCTGTTGTTGTTGAAGTTGATTTCCATCATGGCGGTGGTTTGGCGGTCGATTTGAATTTCCAACATGGCGTCCCATCATGGCGGATGTTTCGGCGGTCGATTTGAATTTCCGACATGGCGTCCTAAAGTTTTTTATGAATTTAAAAAACTTGGTTGAGATTCGAACTTGCAACCATTGCATTACCGAGCCAAGGCTTTAACCACTAGGCTACGGCGACAATTGAAAGATAGAGTTTGAAGTTTGTATATAGCTGTAAAGGTTGATTCAGATTAATTAATTATGCTGTAAAATGTAGGATAAGATGAGAAGAACAGTTAATTAAAAAGTTGAATAAGGATAAAACATTTAATAAACAAGATGAAAAAGGATAAAAACATATATATCTCACTCTCATACATTATAAACTAATTCACAACCAAAAATAACACTCACGTAGCACCATTTTGTATGACGTATGATTGATCATCTAATAAACAAGATGAAAAAGGATAAAAACATGTACATTTTTCCTTCTCATACTTGATAAACTAGAAAACAAACACGAAAAACAATTACCTAAAGCGATTCAATATGGCTGTCAAACCAACATTTTTCTTTATTAATTACATTAACCACGGCTTTTAACAAGTACTTTTAAATTTACATTTGATTAAAAAAAATTTAACATACTGAGGTTCGAACCATTAACGATTGATACACAATCTTTTGTAAACAGATGACACCATTTTGACATGATGACTTATGATTTTAAAAACATACCTGTTCAACATGTTAATTACATTAACCACGTATTTAACATATAGTTTTTGAATTTACATTTGATTAAAAAACTTTAACATACTGAGGTTCGAACCATTAACGTTTATACAAAAATAACACTCACGTAGCACCATTTTGTATGACGTATGATTGATCATCTAATAAACAAGATGAAAAAGGATAAAAAACATATATTCGTCACTCTCATACATTATAAACTAATTTACAAACAAAAATAACACTCACGTAGCACCATTTTGTATGACGTATGATTGATCATTTAATAAACAAGATGAAAAAGGATAAAAATCATATATTCGTCACTCTCATACATTGTAAACTGATTCACAACCAAAAATAACACTCACGTAGCACCATTTTGTATGACGTAGGATTGATCATTTAATAAACAAGATGAAAAAGGATAAAAAACATATATTCGTCACTCTCATACATTATAAACTAATTTACAAACAAAAATAACACTCACGTAGCACCATTTTGTATGACGTATGATTGATCATTTAATAAAGAAGATGAAAAAGGATAAAAATCATATATTCGTCACTCTCATACATTATAAACTAATTCACAAACAAAAATAACACTCACGTAGCGTCATTTTGTATGACGTATGATTAAACATTTAATAAACAAGATGAAAAAGGATAAAAAACATATATTTCGTCACTCTCATACATTATAAACTAATTCACAAACAAAAATAACACTCACGTAACACCATTTTGTATGACGTATGATTAAACATTTAATAAACAAGATGAAAAAGGATAAAAACATGTACATTTTCTTTCTCATACTTTATAAACTAGAAAACAAACACGAAAAACAATTACCTAAAGCGATTCAATATGGCTGTTAAACCAGTATGGCTTCAGAGTCAGTGCTAGATTTAAATTATACCGTAGTTGTTGTACAAGGTTGTTTTTTCGAAAACATTTTTTCAAAATAAGTAATATACGTTTTTCCCAATAACATTGACGTCATGATATCAGAATTGTATAAAAGCGACGTCTTTGTGTCTAACATTTAGTCTTGAAGTGTCTCGACAGTACTTATTTTAAAATGGCTGGTAAATTCAAATTCAACTCTGCCAAGAAGAACACAACTCCTTACCATAGGCCACAATCACCAGTGTACAGACCTTCAGAAGTGGACTATAAAATGTACAACGAAGCTCGAAAATCATATGGTGTCACAACAGATGAAGACTGTAAACAGAATCTAGAACAACGTGAGAAAAATACACTGCTTAATGAGGTATTTATTCCGCTAAACAAAAGTTATACCAAATCAGTTTGTTTTGGAATGGATGTTTACAATGATTTTAAACCTTGTTTAAAAATAATCAAATCAGGGTTTAATTCTACAGTACATTTTACGTTGTCACAATTTAAATCGTTTCTGGATGAACTAGATGATATCATTGAAACGCTCAACCATAAAGATGTTGGAAAATACGAGTTTGAAGATTATACAATCCATACAACAGAATTGAATGCTGTACGCTTCATATCAAAGAAGAACGATGAAAAGTATCAACTTTATTTAGGTCTTACTTCGCTACAATCTATTAGAAAAATGAAGAATTATTTTACATCTCGAATGCAAAAATTGGAAAAGTCTGATTTTCAATTTTATGAATTTGTTAAAGATGTGGTTAACATAATTGATAAAAAGAAAAATGTTGGTTATCAAGAGTACGTAGATATAGAAGAAATCGGGTATGACGACTTCATTAAAGTGTTGGATGAAAAATACAAGGAGAATATTACATTACAAGATTTAGTTAATAAATTTCCACATTTTGTATCCCTCACAATAAAAATTATATGGAATCTTATGATGATCGGTTTTGTACAAATAATTTTGTAATTATTTATAATTTGTAAAATAAAAATTGAGTATATTAACACGTTTAATTTAAAAACCTCCTTACTCATCATTTAACTATCGACGAGTAATATGTATCAATTCGAACACCCATTTTCTGCGATTGTTGCAGGCCCCTCAGGTTGTGGTAAATCATATTTCATTGTAAATTTCTTAAAAGAAATAAACGTAGTATGTGATGCTAAATTTGAAAAAATATTCTGGTTTTACGACGAATGGCAACCCCTTTACAAAAATTACCTGAAGTGCAATTTCAAGAAGGCTTACCGAGTATGGATCTGTTTAACGGTGTAGAACCTGTTTTAATAATAATTGATGATTTAATGCGTGAAGCAAATGCTTCAATTGTGGATATATTTACAAAAGGTTGCCATCACCGTAATCTAAGTGTGTTTTCCTAACTCAAAATATATTCCATCAAGGAAAAGGCCAGCGCGACATTTCCTTAAACACGCATTACATTGTATTATTCAAAAATCCGCGCGACAAAGCCCAAATTAAACATTTAACAAGACAGATTTGTCCTGAAAATTCTAAATTTTTAGAAGAAGCTTACATTGATGCTACATCTAAACCTCATGGCTACCTACTCTTCGATTTAAAACAATCTACACCGGATTTAGTTCGTTACCGAAGCTCGATTTTTAACGAAGACGGCGCATGCTGTGTTTACGTTCCGAAAAAGGATTTAAATACACTCGTTCAGATAAATTTGTAATAATCCATCAATAATGCCCAAGGTGCTTGTTAAACACTCTGAACTTCTTCGCGCATTAGCGAAACTTGGAAATAAAGAACGTCTTGCATTGCTAAAATGTGCAGACGATAAACAAGTTCATTGCATCTGCGAATGCGTATACAATACTTTAAAAGGAAAAATTCCTCTATCACGTCACCAGAAATCACGACTTTCGCAACATAAACACATCTTGAGAAGATTAGTAAAACCTGGAGAACCTATCAAAAGAAAAAGGAAATTTTGGTTCAGCAAGGAGGCGCATTTCTTCCACTTCTCATTGCACCTTTACTAAGTGGAGTAATAAGTAGCATTTTTGGTTAAACATGGAACATGCAAAGAAGATGTTACTTGTACCACCGGAATTAATACAACAAATGAAATCATCAGAAACTGTTGGAAATAATGTATTAACACAACTAGATAACGAGATGTACAATATTTTGAATTCTAAACTTTCTGATCACGATAAATGGATGCAGTATAATCAAGTTCTTCAAAGATACTTACATTTTGCCGATAAAGTTCGACAACCTGTAAGCATACCAATACAAGAAGAATCTATACCAATACAAGAAAAATCTGAAGGCATGTCTGACACTGAAATTGTAGATACACTTCCTACTATGTATAAGAAAAAGGTGTTAGTTTCATGAAAATGTTAAATGCTTCGAGTGATATAATGTGGGACAAAAACGGAACTGTCGCAATAAAAGGTAAAATAATTCCTTCGTCAAATATTATAGACTTGGTGCATGACGCAATCAGACCTCGAAAAAATACAAGTCCAATAGGTTGGCCACAATTTGCAACGTTTATGAAAGAAGTTAATTTCCCGCACGAACTAATCGGAAATTTAAAACGGAGAAGTGTAGTATCTCCAGTAGAACAAAATTTTGAACTTAAAAACTAGACAACGAAGCGAAAACCTCAATACATCGGACTAGATCAAGAAGTCCTATACAAAAAGGTACTCCTGCACGTACAAGAACATCACCACCGCTGAGTAAAACACCATCAACATTTTTAAATTGGGAAAATTTGAAACTGTAATCATGGAATTAAACACGATATATTTCGACCCTGCTAATGAAGTTGGATTTGCTGGCGCAAATTCTTTAATACAAAGTGTAAAAAATAGATATTCAAGAAATGATGTAGGAAACTGGTTACGGAAGCAAGAATCGTATACTGTACACAAACCTGTTAAAAACGATTTCCGAGAAATAAATATATTGTAAATAATATGTTTCAATTATGGCAGGCAGATTTATGCGATATGCAGAGTATACGGAAACATAACGATAACTACAATTACATATTAACAGTAATCGATGTTTTCACCAAAAAGCATGGGTACGACCTATTAAATTTAAAACTGCTAAAAACATTACTGATGCATTTACTAATATTTTGAAGAAGCTCAAAACATTCCTGAAAGTATTCAAACAGATAAAGGAAAAGAATTTATCGCTAGACCTGTTCAAAAATTTTTTAAAGACAAAAACATTACTTTTTATGTAACTAATAATCCTGATGTAAAAGCTGCTGTAGTAGAACGATTTAATAAAACTCTTAAAACAAGAATGTGGCGTTATTTTACTTATTCAAACTCTTACCGATATATTAATGTATTACAAGATTTGGTGTTATCTTATAACAACAGATACCATCGATGTATAAAAATGCCCCCCAATGATGTCAGTTTGGAAAAATCTATACCATGACGGTGTAGGTATTCAGCGTTCACCTAAATATAAACTGAATCAGCATGTAAGAATTAGCAGAAACAAATTAGTCTTCGAGAAAGGTTACACTGCAAATTGGAGTGAAGAAATATTTAAAATAGTTAAAGTTATAAAACGCAAACCACCCGTCTATCAAATTGTGGATTTAAACAGTGAACCAATTGAAGGAACATTTTATGAAGAAGAACTACAACCAGTTACAATTGATTACAACACAACGTACAAAATTGAAAAAGTTTTAAAAGAAAAAGGTAAAGGTCGAAATAAACAATATTTTGTAAAGTGGAGCGGGTACGGTGAGAAATTTAATTCCTGGGTATACGCTAAAGATTTACAACAATTATGAATTTGGAGAACGAGTTTTACTTGACACTGTTGAGCAATAGTTCCATACACTATTTTCCGAATAATACCACCGCTAATTTCACAACCCAACTACCTAAACGTATAAGGTTGGTTGGAGAATGGGTTGTCGGAGTTTCTGAGCTACAATACCCTTGTTCATTCTTAGCCGTTGGTGAAGCTGAAAACTTAATGTTTTATCGCATTGAACCACCAGATAACGAGGAATATTATGTAGATGATGTATTAGAAAAAGCTGTAAACTTTTTCTTAAAGACGGTGAACAAATTGTTTATTCTGACGACAAATGGCATATCATAAAAATTCCAGCCGGCAACTATGAAACAATCGAAGACGTTCTGGATATAATTAATAATCACAAGTTAATCAAACCACTAATAAACTTTGAATACAATAAAATAACTAAACGAATTTCACTCACTCTAAACACATTTCTAAGCGTACTAGGATTTTCTAAACGGTTAGCATTACAATTGGGTTTTACCCTGATCAAAATTTGGCAATGCAAAAAACTGCAAAACATCCTGCAAACATATGGACTGGTATACCCTCGCAAATGTTTGTTTATTGTGATATTGTGGAACCTCAATTTGTCGGTGACATTTTATCACCACTTTTAAGAATTGTGAACGTCACTTCTGATAATTATAATTATGGCTGTCACAAAGATATAGTTTACTCTCCGGTACATTACATTCCTGTAATGCGAAGAGAATTTGAGAATATCGAAATGAATATAAGGACTGAAACGGGTACTGCAATGCCATTCGAGTTTGGAACTTTGAATTTGAAACTTCATTTTAAAAAGTTAAGTAATATGGCTTGTCCGTATCAACAATATTACATGAATCAAGCTGGTAGCGGTATCGGTGCTATTTACAGGGAGCTCCGTATCAACGAGGGCACGGAATTGGAAGCTGGTTAGGAGGATTATTTCGTTCAGTTCTTCCATTATTTAAATCTGGCGCTAAAGCGGTAGGGAAAGAAGTGTTGAGAACTGGAACTAATATTCTGGGTGATGTCATAGAGAATAAACCAATGAAAGAATCTTTCATAGATAGAACGCGCGAAGCCGGTCAAAATCTGAAACGGAAAGCCGATGTTAAAATCGAAAATTTAATGCAAGGATCGGGATATAAAAAGCCTCGTCAGAAAATATCGAGTCATTCATCACCACTTGTTAACAGAAAAACGTTAAAACCTAAGCGAAAAGTTTCTAATCTCGTTTACAACGATATATTTGGACAAAATTAATAATGGCTTTTCTCCATGCCCAATCTTGTGAATGCGTCAAGTCTGAATTAGATTTATTTGCACTTCCGTCAACTCAAACTTCGATTGAATCGGGAGAATGGATTTTTATAAACCACTATCTTCACTGAGTGACGATGCACCGATTGAATTTGTAGTGCCTGGAAATGGTAATGATTACCTGGACTTAAGTCAAACGATGCTCTACATTACAACTAAAATTGTGAAGCAAGATGATTCAATGTTAACAGTTAACGAAGTTGTAGGACCTGTGAACAACTGGATGCATTCGTTATTTAATCAAGTTGAAGTTTATTTAAACCAAAAACTTGTTTCACCACCAAATAATACTTATGCTTACCGATCATACATTGAAACGTTGTTAAATTATGGACCAGATGCAAAAGAATCGCATCTAACTTGTAGTTTGTGGTACAGAGATACACCGGGAAAATTTGATGAATTGACAGAAGATAACGCTGGATTTAGTAAACGTAAAACATTAACATCTACTAGTAAACATGTTGAAATGTTAGGACATGTGCATTCAGATATATTCAATCAAGAAAAATTTTTAATCAACGGAGTTGAAATGAAAATAAAATTTGTTCGTTCAAGAGACTCATTCAATTTAATGGCTGCATCAGGATCTACATACAAAGTTAAAATTTTAGATGCGAGTTTGTTGGTAAGAAGGATGAGAATTAATCCTACAATACTTCTTGCACACACGAAAGCGTTACAATCTGCAACTGCAAAATATCCAATAACTAAAGCGGACGTTAAAGTGTTAACCATTCCATCAGGACTACAAAGAAAATCTTTAGATAATGTGTTCTTGGGTCAATTGCCAAAACGTTGCATTATAGGATTTATATCGAATAAAGCGTTCAATGGCGATTACGCTGTTAATCCTTACAATTTTCAACATTATAAAATTAATTACCTCTCACTATACATTGACGGGCAACAAATACCATCCAAACCACTTCAACCCGATTTTACAAAATCTACATATGTACGAGCGTATCATACATTATTCTCAGGAACCGGTATTCATTTTCTAAATGAAGGAAATGGAATCTCTCTCGAAGATTATGCCAAAGGTTACTGTTTGACAGCATTTGACTTAACCGCAGATCTCACTGCAAATATGAATTTCCAGTGGAATCTTGTAAAAAACGGTTCTCTGCGAATAGAGGTAGGGTTTGAAGATGCATTGGCGGAAACTGTAAACTGTTTAGTATACGCAGAGTTTGACAACGTTATCGAGATTGATAAACACCGAAATGTGATGGTTGATTTCAGTAGTTAAGAACATATCAGTTATTAAACATCGTCTCACCAGAATGGATGCTTTTGTTGACATACAGGGATTTCGAGGAGAAGATAAAAATTTATTCCTAAAGAAGTAGGTGTTGTTTCGTCAAATGGTGATTTATGCGAAGTTTATTTATAAAGCCACCAAGTAGATATTCAACTTTGCCAAATTCGGTAAAACGAGAAACCCGTTATTTGGAAAATTACTTTCACGGTTTACGTTGGAGTGATGGATATATAAATTACGAAAATTTTGAAGAAGAACTTAGAAAATTATTATTACCCTTTAACACAATTTTTGTGAAAGGTAGCGAAAAACAATACACTTTAAAATTTTTAAATAAACCTATAATCAACATGGAAGGGATGGAATGCCCGTCGTTTAAAGTATTAAAGAAAAATATGGAAGCAGTCAAATGTCTTCATCATAATATTGAAAACCCGTCATGTGCATTAGAACATGCATTAATTTTATGCGAGTGGTTCAAAACAAATGGTAAAGATGTACCAGGTCGAGCTTGCACACCAGCTGAAGAGTATTCCGAGCATCAAGAATGTACAACGCATTGTCTGTGCTTCTAATCAACTTCCACATCGTATACCGAGACCTGCTGCTGTAATTGCAAACACCGATCCCTCAAACAAACCAGGGCAACACTGGGCAGCATTTTTCATTGATGAATATGGAAACGGAGAATACTTTGATTCATTTGGAAGACCTCCTGAAAATAATCACCAAAAATTTTTAGATCGTAATTGTCGAACTTGGGTTTATAATGCTCAAACACTGCAAGATTTCCATTCAGGTTTCTGCGGCCAGTATTGTCTTGTGTATTTATTATTTAAACTTTGTAATATTAATACTTTAGAATTTTTGAAATTGTTTGATACTAATTTAATCAATAATGACCATCTTATTATTTTATTGTACAATTTATGTTTTACAAAAACGAATTTGTTAAATTTATAAAAAATTTATTCGAAATAAAGATTTATTTTTCAATAATTGTAGTTAAATTTAATTTTAACTTTTAGTTGTGGCGTAAAATATAAGAAAATTTGAAATTCAGATGAAAATCTGTAGTTTACCTACTCATGAACAACGATCATTATCGTTCTGTACTGTAAAAATTCTGTACTGTAAAAATTATTAAACTCGTAACTATGTATCAGGCAATAAAAGAATCTGTAAATGTTAACCATGCAAAATTTGTTAGGCAGTAAAAAGGTATCAATTAAGACGGGAATGGGTGTAAGAATTATTTTTAACAGCGTTTTGTCTAAAGATTTATGTTTTATTCAATTAACAGTTTTCGAAGTAAGAATTAATTTGATTGTACTGAATTAGTGAATAAAGGCTAGCGATTCAAACTCCGAAATTGCATTTCAATCAGTAGGTGCAAATAGTTTGTTTTCTTAAGAAGATTTTGGTTAGTGTTAATTGTTTCATATTTTTTTTGAGTAAACTTTTGAGTTTAGTTTTTTGATTTTGTAAACGGAAATCACTTACAAAATAAATTACGTTTTATATTTTTATTGCAGATTAGAGGGTACTTTTTATTGTATTTATACCCTTTAAGTGTTTAATACTATGTCACGCATTCGTTTTTGATGACTCGTTTGTCGATTGTACTTTATTGTTTTTAAAACAAAATTCTGAATACGATCTTTTTCCGTTTTTCTTAAAATTTTACATTATTTTTAAATATTTGCAATGATTCACTAGAAACTATGCAATTTTGAAAGTGTTGAAAAGTGCATTCTTAACATTTTTGTTTTTTGAAAAAACATTCTCATGAGCGTTGGCTCATCAGGTGTAAATTTAAAAGTACTTGTTAAATACGTGGTTAATGTAATTGATAAAGAAAATGTTGGCTTGACAGCCATATTGAATCGCTTTACGTAATTGTTTTTGGTGTTTGTGTTCTAGTTTTATAAAGTATGAGAAAGAAAAATGTACATGTTTTTATCCTTTTTCATCTTGTTTATTAAATGATCAATCATACAAAATGGTGCTACGTGAGTGTTATTTTTTATTTCTTGTTTGCACTGCGTGTACTAATTTTGGAGGTCGTGCACTAATTAGTTTGCCGAGTAATTCCCCGTTTAATTTCGTTTTTAGAAATTTCGAAATTGCCGTCAGTTTGATTTTGAACGAGTTTGTATGTGCATGTAATTTTCAATATTAATAAATTAAAACGCGTTCATTTAAATAAAATGTTTGTGAATTGTTCCAGCAGGGTAAGTGTTTTTCGAATATCAATATTAGTATTTGTTCAATTTTACTTATACAACTTTGTAAATCTCTCTGTTTTCGTTATTTTAGTACCTATATGTTTCTTAGATTGGTTAGTTATTGCCACACGCAATAAAATATTATACCTTGCAACTCGTAATCATTAACAACTACTTAAAAATTATTTTTACCACTATCTTGACGTTTTATTTAATTTCATTAAAAGATTATAGCGCGGGATTTTATTTTATGATTTTTAAATTTAATTTGCGTTGCTATTTTTGTTTGTGAAATAGTTTATAAAGTATGAGAAGGAAAAATGTACATGTTTTTATCCTTTTTCATCTTGTTTATTAAAATGTTTTAATCAAACGTCATACAAAATGGTGCTAAATGATCAATCATACGTCATACAAAATGGTGCTACGTGAGTGTTATTTTTGTTCAAACGTTAATGGTTCGAACCTCAGTATGTTAAAGTTTTTTAATCAAATGTAAATTCAAAACTATATGTTAAATACGTGGTTAATGTAATTAACATGTTGAACAGGTATGTTTTTAAAATCATAAGTCATCATGTCAAAATGGTGTCATCTGTTTACAAAAGATTGTGTATCAATCGTTAATGGTTTGAACCTCAGTATGTTAAATTTTTTTAATCAAATGTAAATTTAAAAGTACTTGTTAAAAGCCGTGGTTAATGTAATTAATAAAGAAAAATGTTGGTTTGACAGCCATATTGAATCGCTTTAGGTAATTGTTTTTCGTGTTTGTTTTCTAGTTTATCAAGTATGAGAAGGAAAAATGTACATGTTTTTATCCTTTTTCATCTTGTTTATTAGATGATCAATCATACGTCATACAAAATGGTGCTACGTGAGTGTTATTTTTGGTTGTGAATCAGTTTACAATGTATGAGAGTGAGATATATATGTTTTTATCCTTTTTCATCTTGTTTATTAAATGTTTTATCCTTATTCAACTTTTTTAATTAACAGTTCTTCTCATCTTATCCTACATTTTACAGCATCATTAATTAATCTGAATCAACCTTTACAGCTATATACAAACTTCAAACTCTATCTTTCAATTGTCGCCGTAGCCTAGTGGTTAAAGCCTTGGCTCGGTAATGCAATGGTTGCAAGTTCGAATCTCAACCAAGTTTTTTAAATTCATAAAAAACTTTAGGACGCCATGTCGGAAATTCAAATCGACCGCCAAAACATCCGCCATGTTGGAAATTCAAATCGACCGCCAAACCACCGCCATGATGGAAATCAACTTCAACAACAACAGCCTAATGAGGTGAGAGGCCGTATTTTTATTAGTATTTGTTCAATTTTACTTATACAACTTTGTAAATCTCTCTGTTTTCGTTATTTTAGTACCTATATGTTTCTTAGATTGGTTAGTTATTGCCACACGCAATAAAATATTATACCTTGCAACTCGTAATCATTAACAACTACTTAAAAATTATTTTTACCACTATCTTGACGTTTTATTTAATTTCATTAAAAGTTTATAGCGCGGGATTTTATTTTATGATTTTTAAATTTAATTTGCGTTGCTATTTTTGTTTGTGAAATAGTTTATAAAGTATGAGAAGGAAAAATGTACATGTTTTTATCCGTTTTCATCTTGTTTATTAAAATGTTTTAATCAAACGTCATACAAAATGGTGCTAAATGATCAATCATACGTCATACAAAAATGGCGCTACGTGAGTGTTATTTTTGTTCAAACGTTAATGGTTCGAACCTCAGTATGTTAAAGTTTTTAATCAAATGTAAATTCAAAACTATATGTTAAATACGTGGTTAATGTAATTAACATGTTGAACAGGTATGTTTTTAAAATCATAAGTCATCATGTCAAAATGGTGTCATCTGTTTACAAAAGATTGTGTATCAATCGTTAATGGTTCGAACCTCAGTATGTTAAATTTTTTTAATCAAATGTAAATTTAAAAGTACTTGTTAAAAGCCGTGGTTAATGTAATTAATAAAGAAAAATGTTGGTTTGACAGCCATATTGAATCGCTTTAGGTAATTGTTTTTCGTGTTTGTTTTCTAGTTTATCAAGTATGAGAAGGAAAAATGTACATGTTTTTATCCGTTTTCATCTTGTTTATTAAAATGTTTTAATCAAACGTCATACAAAATGGTGCTAAATG
>JALBCR010002035.1:0-156060 GCA_030710515.1 Abscondita cerata
GTTACTCGTCTAGCTACTTATATGTAGTCTGAGGTTACCACTACGTTAATTGAGGTATATTTAAGGAAATGTAGAATTATTTTCGTTCAAAATGTGGCTACAATGTTGAAAAGAAGAGCTAGGGGTAGAACTTTTGTTTTTCTCAGATTTAAACAGAAGTTTTCTATTGGGTAGTGGCAGTTTTCATTAAAGGCCACTAGGAAAAAATATAAAAAATTAAAATAAATAATTTCTCTCCTATTTATGTATTTAACAAACTCAGAATAGAGTAAGCTAAGGACACCCGTCAACAACACCGGGGAATAAAGTATAGTAATCCCTAAAGTGTGCGGCACCGCTATGCCGTGTCTCAAGTAAAAGTGTTGACTTGTGCCGCAAAAACATCGCGGCATGTTCTATTAGTTTGAGCCAGGTTTACCGAATTTTCCGTAGTACTACTCCAGATACATTTTACTACCGATTTTGAGTACAGTCACGTAAAAATTCTGGTGGAATGGGGTAGATAATAACACAGTAGTAATTATCATTATAATTCATAGAATCTTCAGAGCATAAAGAATTAATATTGACCTCTGATTGATCATTATTTGTTGGTAAAACTTGATTTATTGCGTTACCATATTTAGTGAAGTCCTTGAACTGTTTACTTCTAAATGCAAAGTAAATTGTGTTTTCAATTTGGTACAATGTCTGTAACTCGAAGATAAGCATTCAAATGTCTTATGGTTTGAACGTAAACAATTTGTATAAAGTTTGAGATCCGTACTCATCGTTTATGCGAGATTCTACAAGCAAATTTTTAAATTTTTCACAATTGTAAACTAAAGGTTGATCTTTTCTGAAGAGACATAGTACAGGAAAATTAGGCAAAAAAGAGGCCGATTTCGGAAAAAAAATCCCGACGGCAATTTTATGTTTGATATTGTTAGGGGACCCTACAAGGAGCCCGGAGCCAGTTTTTTATCACCCCCACCCTTGAGTATTTTAAGAACGGGGGTTGTTTTCGCGAATTGATCTAGCGGATAAACGGTTCACCGCACAAAAAAAGTACCAATTAAAAATTGTAGAGGATTTTCAGATTTCAGATGACATTTTGTGATAGGAAGTGAAATTCGTTCGATTTTAAATACGATTCCCAATCACGTTTTGAACATTGATCCAATTTATTCGATAATAAGTAAATAAGAACAGAACCCCATTTATCTACAAGTTGTTCCAAATTTTGTAAAGAACTTAGTTACAAAAAGTAGAAGACACTCGCGCCTTAATAGTAATCATTACATGCTCCATTGCATAATATAAACATAGTGCCACCAAAGAAGATACTTGCGTCATTATTTTCCGATGTACGAAATAACGTATCGATCATTGTAAGAATAAGACATAGATATGTGTAAAATAAAGAGGGAAAATATACTATATGCGTTATGAATCAAGTTACTCAATTGACTTCAATTTCTTTTAAGTTGACGTTCTGTCAAATGTCGGTAGCTGTCATTTTTGATTCATTCTGTATTTTTGGTTATAAATTGCTGTCAATAGTTACTTTTTAAGGTTAGTATTTCAACTGGCAACCACATAATCTTGCCAACACTGTTTTAGTTACTTTCTAATTCTAACTAGTAACTAAATAGTAAATGATCAAATTGACTCAGAAGTTTTTAACATTGATTCATATGCTTATACTTATGACGCAGGGATCTTCTTTCCTGGCAAGAAGTATACCTACTATTATTTTTCTAAACGAGTTGATAATTCGAATAATGAAGATGAAGGATTAAATGCATTAACAGATGCTTCAAATCATGTTAATTGACCGCTAAGTAGCTGACTACGATCGAATTGAATTGATTTTTATTTTGAATAATTTTACAATTGTCGCGGTAGTATCACTTTTTATTCAAAATGCTTACTTTTTGTATCTTTTATGTTTGAATTTGTACATTTTATAGCATTTTTTACACCATAATTTTAATAGAAATAAATACAAAATCAAAATTCTACCACAACCACGACAGTCTATTCTTATATCTACCAATTTAAATCGAAACATAACTTCAAAATTTGAGCCATTTTATAGGTACTTTAAGATCATTCAACGCATTCAAATGCTTACTTATAGTGCATGTTAGTACATATTCCTCTTAAAAGGAAAACGAAGTGGAAACTAATAACACGATCAAGATCAAGAGGGAGGCCAAAACTGAGGTGGGAAGATCAAGTGAGAGTTACAAGATGGACAGAGAAAATGATGAATAGGAAAGAATGCAGAAAAGTTGTTGAAGAAGCAAAGAAGGGCCCAAACTTATAGAACTAAAAAAAAATTTTCTAACCTTTTAGTAGTCTTGTTAGATTGCTGTCTCGATAACTGACATAGTTCTGTTGTTTATCCCCACCTAATACAGATATAACATTTCCTAATGCCAGAAGACCTTTATTGATGTTCACCCCTTCTCGAAACACAACACCTGTTGCTCCAGTTTTTTTCGATCTTTCCGATCCAGCCAAATCGACTAAATAAAACTTGGCGGTTTTGTTGTTAGTACTAAAAGCACTAAAGTACAACTATTCAACATTTAAAGATAAACTTACCTGTCATTTTTCTGTTGCATACTTATATTAATTGAAAAAATTGCGTGACTCCGTGAACTCTGAGAATTCATGTTTGTACAGCCTGTGGCATGACCGCGAGATCCTTTACTAAGAAGCTCTAAAGTTTTACTAGCTGATGTGACAGTTTCCGCTGTCAGACCAGGTATAATAATAAGCCCTTTTGAATCTTCCCTAATTTCAACAACACATTGTTCACGAGGTTTAGTAGACAATAAATCATACAACGTTTCTTGATACAGTTCCATAAATGAGACACTTATATTAAAATCACAAGAAAAATTATCGTTAGCTAGTTAAAATATCCTGAACAGCTCTTGGAATGATTCCATACTGATCATTGTCTTCATAAGCTGTTCCCATTGAGTAAGTTTTGCCAGAACCAGTCTGACCGTAGGCTAGGATAGTTACATTATACCCCTTGAAAAGGTTCGTCACCAATTGTTTTACACACGTATTATAAAATGCATCTTGAGATGTTAAACTATCACAAACATGATTAAACGTAAATGCCTTGTCGGAATCTCTAACTCTAATTTGATTAATATCCGAAAAGACTTCCAAAATATTTCGACAGCCTCTACTTATTTCACTATCTATTAAAGGTCGTATTCGAACTGCAACTTCCACAGAGTCATACTCTTTATCTTGATTCATCTGTGAAGATAAAGTAATAACATACCTGTTTACAAATATAATAGTCACTTACTTTTCCTATATACAAATATTAACAAAATACTCTTATGCAGGTACAACACTTTCGGCAGATTAACGGTACACTCACTTCGCCTTCGTTCAAAATTCAAATAAAATGTCGTTAATATTTTGTTCAACTTCAATGAGTACTGCCAACTTGATACAAAAAAAAATTTATTTCGTTGTATACTGAGTGTTGCAAATTTTCTGTTAAAACTTGATTTTGATTGTTTCGGGTCTCTTCTAGCGTAACTTTGCAGAGGACACTCAGGGATAGAAAAATTTTAAGACAATGACGTAATTGAATTTATTTTTAAACTATACGGTAATCTATGAAAGAAAAGCACAGAACATAGGAAGGACAAAACAAAAGTAATAGACGTTTTACTTAGAGAAAGATAGCAATAGGGTGGTGTGGGTAACTGTAGCAGTAAAGGGCGTAGCAGTTTCGCGCCAAAACGATTTGCGCACAGGTGTTTTTTATTTTAAAACTGTGAAGATACCACACTCATCAATGTCATCTGTAAACATGATAGCATTAGATAATTTCCTAAATTGTATAAATATACTAAAGTTCGTGGGAAAACTGACACGACTGCTTCTAAAAAAATAGTAAAAGTATGTCAAACGCTAACTTCAGTTTACTGCAGTTTTTCGTTTGTGATTTCATTCATAATACCTTGTCTCGCAAATTTCAATTATGTGTTGAAAACACATACATGCAAGTGTAATTTTAGTATAATTTATATTGATGAACTATTTATGTATTTGTAATCGGGGATTCAACACATACAGTATTGTCATTTTTCCTAAATTTCAAATTCACTCCCGTGATTTGTTACATTGAAATATATGGAAGTATTACTCGCGCCAAACCATAACGCCACTTCTCTATTTGATGACGTCTATAAAAGTAGATGGTGAACAAGAATAATCAATTGCATTAATTAACAAATGAAAAAAGTCAATAACTTCAATACAATATAGCTTACTAAAATATTAGGTACAGGGTAACTTTGTAAACGCTATCCACATCTAGAGGACAAATGCGTAGATAGATAGAAAAACGTAAAAAATAAAAATTTTGATATAATCGAAATTATCAACAGTAATGTATTAAGTGCATAGTGACTTATCGATAATACTGATTAGGTAATGCACATGCTTGCTGTAACTTAAATTTGCACGACTGTGCAATGCGAATTTCCCAAGCAGCAAGCAGAAGTGCATTACCAACCAGTATTATCGATAAGCCACTATGCACGAAATACATTTTGCGTGACTATTTCAAAAGTAAAAAAATTCAACCTTAGAAATGACCAATGACTTTATTGTATTTTGTATATATATTTGTAATTTGCATACTAAAATACAAAATAAAGTCTGGTTGTCGCAGGTGATTTGACATACGTATGCAATAGTCGGTGTAATGGATTTTGTTAGAAAAGTAAATTGATATACACATATAAATCCAAGTAACAACTAGTGACGACAAATAGAGTACTTGACGTACGAGCGACGAATTCTTTGCAATTTATTGTTAAACGATTCTTACGTCACGAAACCGTTTGTTGTACGCCTTATCGTTAATTTTCTACACCTATACTGTAACGATAAATTCGTGAAAATCATGAGGGGCTAACGATGCTTATGCGTGACGCACTACTGACGAACACTCATATAGTATCGGTGTGACTGTCACTATTATATTACTACTAGTATCCAAGCCCATTTGAAAAATAGGCCTATCTAGACAAACCTGAAATTAAAGACGTGAGGTCACCGCTCCAGGTCAGAGGTCAAAGGTCAGGTCAACTTAGAATCTACCCTAAAACATTGCCCTTGACATCCTGAACACTTTGATATATAACATGCCTATGTTTCCCTGGATTTAATATGAAGTCACCGCTCCAGGTCCGAGGTCAAAGGTCAGGTCAACTTGTGACCCCGCCTAAGATCAGCGCCTAGACCTCCTGAACAATTTGACGTATCGATCTCCGAAATCGGTTCAGTCGTTTCGGAGGAAAAAACGAACATACAGACAGACAGACAAACCGGCCCACGATTTTATGTGTATAAGATATTTTAAGTAGGTTTTAAGCTTTGGAAAAATTGGTTGTTTTGTGGTTGTCATATTTTCTGTCGAACTTCTCATATAATAAAGTGTGATCTCTAAACTTTTCCTAAATCATATTATTGGATTTGACCTAGTTTGTCTCTGAGATACACAAATATCTATTATATTTTAGTTTAGTTTTATACCATATACTAATATATTTATAGCAATATAATGATAGCATATACTAAAATACACATTTATACTAATTATTGTTCAATCGTTAGACTTTAGACGACCAAAAAGCAATACATTAAAAGATTCCTATTTAAATTCAAATATTACCCGCAATTTTTTTATAATCGGTTTAAATATGTCGATGTGCGCCGGTCAGATAGCACCGTTACAAAGTCCAGTTAAAGGGGCTGGATTTTTTGTCGAGGGATGCAAAGGAAAGTTTTGTCATCTGGTCCCCGACTGTTAGAGTGTTAACAACGAAATTTTTCTTGCTACGTATTATTTTTGGTCTGTATAAAATTTGTATCTGTAATTTACTTTAAATGCTTGGCAACTACATGCGTAATGTTCATAAATTTTGTTTTTTCCAAATTTAATAATTTGCGTTTATTTTTTTGTAATTATTGCGTATTGTAACCTCGTGTTTCGTTGTGCAATTGGGGTAGAAAAGTCATCTAACGTAGCATTCTCATTCCTTTTCATGATTACACAATTTCAACAATTTAAATATACGCGCTTTTGATTGTAACTTATATTAAAAAGTAATTATCGCGGCCTCGTGCTTTTGATTTCAATTTTTATTTAAGCGCGATGGTGACCTAACATTCGGATTGCATTTTTTTGTACAAATAATATTGGCATAATATTCGTGTTATGGCGTATTTCAATCTGTTTTATGTTATGTACACTGCGCTCGATTTCACGTTGTAAATAATTTAAACACGTGTCTTTGATTGGCGAAACCGTTATTTTGTTGGCGCTTCTCTGTTTGATCCATATACTATTAAGAGAATGTAAGATGCTTGTTTTTGATCTTTTAATTTAAGATACATTTTAAAGCGCTCTGTTGATAAAGTATGATTTAGAATGAAGCAATACCAGTGTGTTGTACAATTAATATTTTCTGTTCCGTGAGAGACGAAGGTTAGGGAGTCACATTTATTTCTATTTATTTTAATATGTGTATTTTATTGTGTATATGTGATGATTGTGAAACTTAATATTGACTACATTATGGCCATCTCAAAATTGACGCGATCTCGAAAATCCAACTATTAGGCAGGTAGGGGCTTTCGCGACTGGTGAAACCCGCCTGTTACACACAGTGTTATACACTGTTAATTAACCTCCTTCAGTTTTAACATGAAAATGCATGTATAAATGAGCTGAATTGCTGTATTCTGAATCGGAAATATTCTGCATCTACATTCTCATAATGGTGGTTGTTCGGGTTTAAATATGAACTGATGAACGGTTCCCCAACCTGATACATGTATTATAATTGTCTTTATAATAATAATTGCCTACAATGAATGTTAATTATTTCGATGCATCCTTTGGTTATGTTGTGTTTGTTTAATTGTTAAAGCGGAACCTGAGGTTTTCTCTTACCCTTCTTTCCTCAGGTAGCCTAGGCAGAGAAGTACCTTTTGGCTTTAAATATTTACACAATTTTGTCAAAATTGACAATTTTATTTAAAATGAATTAACGTTCAATATAATTTACGTTATCACCATGCTTGTGTTTTATTTCATTGCTGATATTACTACATTTATCAATGCACTCTAGCGGTTGTTAGGGATTTTATCCTGGATTCAACTTAGATGTCTTTAGTTAGCTTTTCCTGCTTTTCGATCGGCCAAGTTTGATTCGGGTTTAGTGGCGGACTATTCAAATCAGTGCCTGGGTTACGTTTGTTACATTACAACATTTCCCTTACAAAATGCGCGATTGGATAAATTAGCGCTGATGAAAGTAATTGTAGACCATTAATAACTTCTACAATAGTTCGAAGATAGAACTGGAGATAGAATGGCGAAAAGGAGGTATATACTCAAAAATCAAAGGGGAGTCATAATAAGAAATGACTAACCCTTATATCATAAAGTAATAAGAATCAGCCTTATTATTTTTTAATAATAATATATGTTTTATTGAGCTGAGTAATATTATAATAATTTTATACAAAATAAAAGAAGAAAAATAATTCATGTATATTATTAAAAAAAGAACACCTTAAAAATGGTTTAACAACTTACATCAGCTTCAATCGGATGTAACCACAAATTGGCAGCAGAAGCAGCCATCTGATATTAAAGGTTACACCCATGATTAGTACAAAACATAGAGAAAAAAAACTGGCAAAAGGGACACCCAACACGATCAGTACAAGCACTAAAGTTCAGAACACACCATTAATCAAGAATAAAGAGTAACACGAAAAAATGTACTCAGGTTTATCACTGCAATTGACGGTTAAGAATTGATACTTTTAGTTGTTTTTTGAAAACTGCAACAGAACATAGCTTTAAGTTATCAGTCTTTAAGTTATTATAAGACATGCAAATGTCATAAGAGAAAGATTTTCTAAAAGTTTCAAGATGGAACCTCGGTAAATCAAGTATATCTTTTCTTCTTATGTTTACATTGTGCACGTCGATTCTAAATGTAATTCTGTTATAGAGGTATGGTGGAGTTTTGGTTAATAATAATTTATGGTAAAAACACATCGCATGAACAAACATTCGCTGTACCTTGCTCATCCAACCGGCTCTTTCAAGGATATGCGAGATATGTTGGGGACGCCTAATACCGTATATAAATCGTAAGCAGCAATTCTGCAACTTAATGCAAACGTCAACTTAATCATTTCTAAGTAGAATCAAGTTTGATTTTCGTGACGTCAAGACATTATGTCGATTGTGTAATGTAGAATCAAGATTCGAGTTCGGACAATTTTTAACATTAAAAAAAAGGCGATTTGGCTACTTGCGTCAGTTACAAATTCTGCAAAGATTCTAAACTACTGAAATGTAAAGATACATCACGAACATGACGTAGTTCTTTGAGAAGAACTTCTAGCTTTCCCTGTATTTTGGCTTGGATAGTAAAAATTATAGTCAAGAAAAAAATGTAAAAAGTTGGAAATACGGAGCGATCATAAAGTTTTTAGATATATTATTTAGATTTTGACATTAGTAAAATTTTCAGGTCTTTGATAAAATGCGTATTGTTGCAGTGCTATGGTGCGTTCAGAAATTACGTACTCGGTATGCATGTGCGCCCAAAATCGTTGAGAATTTGAAAAATGCTTACGGTGCCGTTCATAAATTATATTGTGTGCATTCTGGAGTGCGCACACTTCACATCCCAGTTTTGACTTGGGTAATTATGTGCATTAAATGAATTAACATTGTAGAAACCTCAGACTAAATGTAAGGTTTCAAACCTCAGACTAAATATAAAGTACCTATAGATAAGTAACGTGCACCTTTCTTTTGAAGTCGCCATGATCGAAAGAGAAGTGCAAGGACGGAGCTATCACTGCCACGTGACGCATAGAAAAATATACAAAAACAACTTCAATTCAGCAAATGAAAAGGTTAAATCCACGCTCCTGTCTGTCACTGTTAACCTAAAATACATGTCAATTGTGACTGTTAACCTATAAAATACACGACACATTTAATATAAGGCATTTCAATGCGCTGTCAGATAACTGTCAAAGACCTTTAAAAATGGCTTCTATAGGGCAAAAACTTACGTATAACTAGATGGATTTTTATCATTCAGTTATAGGATATATAATATAGTTTATACGTTTAATTGATTTGTAATGTACCATAATGCCAGCATTTGGTTGGTAGTGAACTGTGGCAGTAGAGGAAATCGTGACAGTGTTAAGTTTTTCAGGATCCCTGTTATTTGTAATTTTAAACATAAATTGAGTTAAAATACTCTTTTACAGATTCTATAAGTAACTTAATGAAAAACAACCACTAAAAAGTACAAAAATCAACAAAATTATCACACATTCCAATGAAAACAAAGGTTTGTTTGCCCCACAGACGCCATTTTGGCAAAAGCGTTGAAATGCCTTATATCTTCCACTTACAAATTTGCGCACTTCAGAGTTGAGAATATGTTTATAAAAGTCTACGAATTGACGCGCCCACCAACACGTTTGACAGACACTACGTAAAGTGCACAAAATTACGATTTGAATTTCAAAATTTTATATTATATTGTTAAGTTAAGTAGATATAGATACTTTGTATGTTTGTTTACACTTTTGCTATCAAACGTTTTGTAAAAATGTATCTCACTTTTGAATTTAGCGGCTACTCTTTAGTGTTCACTCTTGCACTTGCTTCAAAATTTTCCTGCAATGCAATAACGAACACAATCAGTGCCACCAATCCTGCAATAAAAAACGGTTTAATGCACACTTTTTTGATTTGTTACGATTATATAACAAAATAAAACACATCGTTATTGGAAAATCTATTAATCCGGCAAAACGTAACAGGTACCTACGATTTAATTTTGTGTTTTATTTGACGTTTATAAAAACAAATGTTTCCAAAGATATATTACATTTATAGAGGAGGCAAAACATCAAAACGGTTATATCACGTCGTTAAGAGGTGTATTCGCTTATTTATAAACCTGTCACCACACTATACAGTTATACAGTTTATACACCATACATAACACTTACATCACAATACAATATTTAATATGTACCATACAAAAAAATAAATATACATCGTAACCTTGAAAAATTAAAGAATTCTATTGGATCGTATAACAATGAGTTATATAATCATGCTCTACATTACAGACGATTTAATGTATACATGACGTCATCGGGATAAGTCAAACGAATAGACTTTATTATAATTTTTGGAAATATAAACTAATCATCCACTAAGGTGTACCAGACAAAGTACACATTATTTAGAATAATAACTTGCGGTTTCTGTTTAGTATACTTTATATATTAAAATATATAATAAAATATACAGAATTTAAAATTTATACTTTCAATATATTTTGTTTCTGGTTTTAAAATCGCTTCTCAGTTGAATGAAATTATTTAATACGGATCTATCTAAATCGACCTAAAAAAAAACAAAAAAAAGCCTTTATTTCTTTGACCAACGCGTACACTTTTAGTTACCAAGGAATCCTCCGAACATACTTGTTGCAAATTTTCTGGTTTAACGAGTAGTAAATTGCATAAAGCATTTAATGTGTCGAACAATTTGGAAACTAAAGGCCCTAAAAACTTTGTTGTTGATCTGTATTCGTTCAAGTCACATATCGCTACCATAGCACCTGAAACATAGAACTATATCAGTTTATTTAATAAACTCTTTATCATTGAATTTGTCTAATACAACATAAGAAAATATTGACATTTATGAAGATTTGAAGACACGGGGTTTCAATATGCTTTTGTAATCCGCATTGTATTTTCGTTTCAACGAACTACTCTCTGTAATCCTGTAACTGGTTATAGACGAGCTTAAATGCAAAATTAGGGTAAAATCTTTAGTCCTTAAGTATGGAGTAGGGGCTTCAACGATAAGCGAGATTAGAAAAAAATCTAATAAAATTAAAAAGTAATTAAAAACAAATATAAATCCATTATTTTTGCACATATTCTTGTTGGTTTATTGAAACTGATTGGCATTTAATTTTGTGTTTTTTTACTTAAAGGTTCGTTGTTAATTGGGTTGCTGGATCAGGAAAGAGACAAACTTTAAGACAAGCCGAGTAATCCACGGATGAAGAGTCTTAGAGATCGGTATATGTACTTGTTTCGTCAGAAATTTTAGCCACGAAAACTGTATGACAAATATTATGAGAATGAAAGTTTTAATGCAACTAGGAGATGGATTTCAAATTTCCGAAAAGATATAGCATCAGGCAGCCGTTGAACCATTCATACAAAAATTCAACCAAACGATAAAATCTAAACTTAGGGCCATGGCAAATTTACAATGTGGATGACTTAGTTTTGTTTTGGAAATTGCTTCTGAATAGTACGGGTGGTATCTTCTACAGAAGCAACGATTGACATTCTTGGCAGCATGTAATTCAGTACTTTAGTCATTGGAAAATTAAAAAACTTCAGGAAAACCAAAATCCTGTAGACCACAAAGGTATTGGAAAAGCGTAGATGATTTCGGCAGTTTTTCAGCAGTCGTTTCTCAAGGATCAACGTTTACCCGAAAAGCAATTATTTTAATTGATAATGCCTCGGATCATTGTATCCAACAAGAACTGATTAGTGATGATGGTAACATTCTGACAACATTTTTACCTCCATATATTACTGTACCTGCAATAATTCAGCCAAAATGCAATTCGATTGACGAAACTTTTTACAGAAATTTTAATCAAAGAAGAAAAATATGTAAAAAGTCTTAGAAGCTTAAACATAAAAACATGTTGTTTGGTTCTTTCACGCTGCCTGGCTAAAAGTACCAGTATGTTTAAAAAAATGTTGGAGAAGATTTTGAAACCAAACAATGACCCAGAAGATTTAATCCTATAAGCGTTTTGCAACAGCAGCTACGTCCAATAGCAGGAGTTCTCCAATGCTTCAAAATTTGGAAATGTTGACATACCTGCTAGTAAAGCTATCGATTGGATTGAGGGTGATGCCAAATTGGTTAAGCATGAAAACGATAACGCCGAGTCTGACTATGATTTTATGAAAATTACCGCTCCAAGCAAAGTTAAACGTCAAGATGCGTACCTTTAAAATACAGTATGATGCTACGAAACCTTAAGGAAACTGCATTTGAAAAACAACAACAGAGTAAACAGAGTACAATTACTAACTTTTTTCAGTCAGTGGGAAAAAAAGAGGGAGCAAAATTTAGAATAACGTTGAAGAAAGCGAAGAAATTATTGAAGAAGATGAAATCATTAAACTGGATTAATTTTTGATATTTTACTTCATTCGGCATCAAATTTTGCTACTTTACGACACTGTTTCAGTCCGGGAAAACGGAAAAAAAAGTTGGCCTGTAAAGTGTTCCTACGGAATCACATAATTAATCATCGCAAACCAATCATAATAAGCAATGGAGAAACCGACGTTGCCAATCATGTTTCTCAAATGCACCTTGATTTAAAGGGTTCGTTAAAAAAATTGAAATTTTTTGAATGTTTTTATACAGGGTTTTTCAAATTAATATTTCTAGTTTCAAAATTTCGAAACTTTTTTTATTATTAAATTCTGAATAGTATTCTGAAAAGAAGAATTTAGATTATGGTTTCAAAAACATAAAACATATTTTAATTTTATTGCCCCAAATGCGAGACAGTTTCATTTTTCTATTCGAAATTCATATAGTCGTAGTGACATCCATTCGCTTGCTCGACCGTCGGACTTAACAATGCCAGATTTTTTTCTTTGGGGCTACTTAATAGAACTAGTATTTATTCATCCCGTCCATACCGTTACGGATCTAAAGACGAGAAGAAATTGCTGCCACAATACCCCGGCAACTTTAGTGAAAGATCGGGAAAGTTTTCAGAACCATTAATACTTTGCGTTAATGAAAATTGAGAGCACTTTGTTGTTATATCCAAACTCTTTATCTTTAAGCTGTATCAACCATTTTATTAACTTTGTGACAAATAAAAAACATAAGAGAAGAGGTTCTTGCGCTATAGCATTATTGCAAGATTTTATGAAACTTTCGATCAAGATTGCGACTTAAATATTTAATTTGAAAGCAAATCTCTTTACTGATTGATCATAATACTATGTAGAATTTGTTCTATGTATAGTTTTTTCCGAAAGAAATCATAATTATTTTAAAAACTTCAATTTTAGTAATATGCATAAATAACGATTTAACTAAAATGTGCAATAAAAACAAACATTCGAATGCATAGAACAAATTTTAGAGTTGCAATTGGTGGATTAAAACATCGTCCTCAATTTTTCCATTTTTTTTAAAATATAATCTTGGTCAAAAGTTTCAAACTTTCAGTGTTTTGGACATAATTTTATTTCGAAAGTTTGATGGTATATGCAACTTAAATAACACGTTACCATAAGACTATACTTATCGGTGCAGATAAAAGGAGTGTAATTAGCACTAACGACTTCAAACAAATTACACATAACAATGACATTCTTATCTACAATTGACTTTGTATTTTTATTTTAGTAACTAATGTGATATTATGGGACAAACGAAGTGAGCTTCTCCAATGTCACAAGAGTTACAAAAAAATCATGCCTCCAGATTGTACTAGCGTATTATACAAATTAATGATGGTAAAACGTAAACATCGGCTTTTCTTTCGAAAGACTTTATTTCCGCAGCTTTTCTTCCTAGATTCACTCTAGCATATATTAAATTATACATCTGTAAAGACTTTTGAAAGCCTTCAGAAACAACAGCTGAATAATTTAGTTAGAACTATCTAATCAATATCATATAAAATATTATAAAAATATCATGTAAATACTATATGGAAATTAGAAACAAAACGAAAAATAAACAAAAAAAAACTCTTCTCTAAAGTATCCAATTCGCTTTCCAGATTATGTAAATTTTTGTGAATATCCTGCACAAACTAAAATTACTTTCTCTGTAGTGTGTTTTTGTCTGTACGGACCTCCAAATACTAAATTTCAAAAAATCAGACCTGAAATTTTTTAGATTAGATTTTAAAATGTGGAGTATAATTTAAACCCATCATGATTTCTTTTTGCTAAGTATGTGATGAATTTATTGATTTTAAATCGAGTACCTACAAATATTAGTTTCAAAATATGTACAATTCAACGACTCGGTAATGACAATTACAAAAGAATTTACGGATTATGAAAGATATAGAATTATAGTCAGGTACTTTATTAGTCATAGCTTTTAGTCCCACAATAATCACGCAAAAACAATGCAGTCGTATTTTATGTATGTATATTTGCGTACGTAAAAAGGGCAAAATCATAATTCTATCGCCCTCTTTAGGCGCCTTAATTCAATACTAAAGCTTCGACATATCCACCTTCTCTTTGTAATTATTTTAACATTCAGTGTCAAATATTAGCTGTATCAAGCCAGAATAAGTAATACGGAATGATTAGTAAATAATCACCAAACGTCAATTTTCATGCTAAAAGGCTGTATTTTATATTTAATTCAAAACAACTTTTCTTTTACAACATTCTTATGTATTGTCAAAAATAATAGTACTTTACTCTTGAGCAAAATTCATATTTTTGACAAACCTGTTATATAGCTTAAAAAAATTGATATCTTTAAGTTTTGGACTATGCAAAACTTATATCAAGAATGACTTTTTTTTTTCACAAAACCAATAATAAAAAAGTTTTCTATATGGTTCCAACTTAAGTAGACACACTGTATATTCCAGGTGATTTTATGTTCTCTGACGTTAGATTTCTCTGTCGATACATATGCGTTAACTAGATATGATTCCTCTTGTCTTTAATCCTGAGTTACGGTATTGTTAGATATATTCTTCTAAATTGTTCAATTCATTAGAAAACAAAACTTTATTAAGAATCACAAAAAAATCGACCTAATAAAACATTAAGTTAATTTACTCACCAGCTGTATTATACTGGAACTGCAACATGTGATCATAAATAACTCGATGCAATCGTATTCCTAAATCTTGTAACAAAGCGGAGACATTATTTCCGTCAATATTAGCTTGAATAAGATTTATTATTGATTTAATGTATTGTCCTACAGTCTTGCATGCCTTCAACATTCGTTAGAAGCACATATTGTGGTACAACAAAAAAAATCTTACCGGAGATGCTACTGTGTCAAAATCATCCGTATCTGGCTTAAAATCACTTTTTTTTTGTTCCGCTTGCAGATACAGTTTCGCCCAAGTGACTATCGCAGTTAAAGCCCTAAAAATAATACAGTAAGGACCATTCAAACTGAATCATTTAATTACCTGTCTAATCCAGTATTAATTTTCCTCTCCACGTCATCCAATACGAATTTCTTTTTGTGGAGGCAATCACTGTACTTCGGAGTATTGCTACAATCATCTTTTAATTCAGACACAAACAATAAGAAATATTTACCCGACAAGTGGAACTACCAAATCTATAAATTGCTTTTCTAATAGGTGAGTTATGATATTACTTTGATGAACTACTGAGAAGAAGTGTATTATTGGAGGAATCCGAGGCCCTTCTGCAACTGGAATAGCTTGCAGACCTAATTCTAACGCGTAGTCAACGTGTTCAGTTATAAGGGCAACCAATAAACAATCCAGAATTTGTGTCGCATTAGAAGCCTTTTCTTCTGGTCGTGAAAGCTGCAACAAATTAATTTATAATTCTAAAAAAAATGGATACACTATGATTAATTAGTAAGATTGTTACCAATTGACATCTTTGGAATGCATGTTTGGTGTCTTGTAATATCGTAATAGCTAATTCTTCAGATAAAAACGTTTCTCCGCCATAATTCTCTATTTGTGCAATATTAATATTTGCTCTTGTGCCAATTACAGCTTGCAAATCTCGACGCAAATCTTGAAAACTACAAATATCGAATTAAAACGTACTTAATCCCATTATTTGTACACACCCTGCAGATTGAATTTGTTTCTTTTGGTGATTTTTCGACTCGTAATACTTTTGAAGATTGGCCGAACTCCGTTCTCGGAGACACTTTAACTCTAAACTGTACAACTCGAGTTAGTGCCATAATAGCGTTGGTAATTATACATACCTTAAGTAATTATCCATATATTTTTGAAATATTTTATTCGTTAGTTTATTTAAATAATTTTTATCATTACCCATGTTAAACATTGAAAGGTCATTCGACAATTGGTTAGTTCTGAAATTAAAACAGTACTTACTTTTACTCGATTCAATCACAAATTGTTATCTAAACATTTTGACAGTTTCAGAATAACACTATCGAGTATAAAAAAATTAAATATTATAGTTATATCTACTGCTATATTAAACCCGTATAGTTTGTGTGCTAATCTGAGAAAATACTAATTCGAATTATTTTTATAGTAAGTTGCGCATTAAGTAAGGGCGATGACACACACACAGCACTTTGTGTCGACTCGACTGCCGCTTTAACGACGACATACACAGCGGTTAAACTGACGTGGTCAGTGCTCATGCAAAACAATGTAAATACGCGCCGCGTCAGTAATAAAACCGCGCGCGTTTCTTCCAATAGACGGCGTGTCGAAACGGCTTTCCATGCGCCAGGCGGTAGTATCGGCGTGTGTGTTTTGCGTCGTTTGAAAATACCTGCGAATGCGCCGACGCAAACCGCTGTGTGTGTCATCGCCCTTAGAGTAGGTGAAATCACGCAGTACGGCTAGTTATATACAGCCTGTCGGTGTAGTACGCGGATCTTTGATGTTGCCTTTAAAAACTTCAACAGTTGCTACAATTTAAAGTATTTTCAATTATCCAGAGTCTCCCACTTTAATGGACCACTTGTCAAGTTGACATTTTAAATGGAAACATATTTTTTTATATTTATACAGTTATAAAGGGTAGGAGAAAAAAAATCTCAAATTTTGTAATCGTAAATGATGAATAACGTAATAAAATCAAATAAAACACCTTATATATTTTTTGCCAGAACGATGTAGAATTAAACTTTCTGTTAGTAATTGTCCATTCTATCAGAATTTCATTGTATATTTGTAGTTAAGTGCGTTAGCTGTTAAGCAGGCACCTCGGGTTCAATTCCCGGTGCAAACATCGAATTTTTCGGCCGTACTCTCTCGCAAGGCAATGGCAAACCAGTGAGAGTATACTTGCCTAGTAAACCTCTCAACTAAGCCGTTCGGAATCGGCGTTAAACTGTAGGTCCCATGTATATGTGTCTACTGTCACGCACAACACATATACATGCGAGGAGTGCGCAACATCCGGTAACGGATATGCGACTTCAAGAAGAAGAAGAAGTAATAATAAGTGAGTTTTCGACAGATATACAGGATGGTGCAAAAATATAGGTAGCAAACTATACTACGCTACTAAACATAAAAAGTTATAAAAATTTTTCTTATAAACTTTTGTTCAGTTGGGCTTACTTAAGGAGGTACGGCCCTGTAAAGTTTCAATTTAAAATTGGTTTTTTCTTATTATCTCAGAAATAAGTTAAATAAAAAATCTGAAAATTTATATGGTAAAATACGTTAATATGATTTAATAACCTTTTAAAAAAGAAGTATAAAACTCAAAATTTTATTATTTTTATTTTATAAATTTATTTAAAAATAAATAACAATAAAAAATAATTTAACAATTAATATTACATTTACATCTTACAAGAGATGCTCCAAATGTTGCCCTTGTGACTCCACATGCCATGATTTTGAACTTTTGTATCCACATAATGTTATAAAAATGAAATAAAAATACAACTAAGGTCAAAAAACAATTGCAGTTGTTTACTTCAGAAAGCCTACTATTATTTATTTAAAATTTGTATTTTGCTTTTAAATCATACGAAAGAAAAACAGACATTAAAAGAAAACGATTTTTCTCGAAAAATATGACATTAACAAAAAATTGAAAGAACACTTTTTGTCCGTAATAAAGTGATTATTCCAAAATTCGTAAATTGTTTTAAATAATATTCTCACAGCTACCCCGGTATCTAAGGTAAGTACTGTTTAATATATTTTTTGAAAACTTTAATAAATTGGGTATTATATTCACGTATTTTACCATATACATTTTCAGATTTTTTCTTTAACTCATTTATGAGATAATAAGAAAAAATCAATTTTGAATTGAAACTTTACAGGGCCGTACTTTCGTAAGTAAGCGCAACTGAACAAAAGTTTATACGAAAAATTTTCATAACTTTTTATGCTTAGTAGCGTAGTATAGTTTGCGACCTATACTTTTGGACCACCCTGTATAAAGCAGATAATCCGAACTTCAACGATATCTCCGAACTGAGATTTAAAAAAAAACTACAATCCGTATGTTCACTATTTTCTAATTATAACGAAAACACATGGTATTTACGTTATAGAATCACGTAACAATAATCAAATTCCTCAAAAATGTTTTAGCAAAAGTATGTGCAAAATAAAATCTATGAATTTGAGGAAGCAATAAAACATCCTGAGCGATGACGTCAGTACGTTTATCGACGCATGCGTAGATTAGGATTTTTTTTAAATTTCATTTTGATTGACTATTGCTAGTGGCAAACTCCCAAACTAAACATAAATTTAAATAGTAAACTCAGTCAGTCAGTCCAGTTTTTTATTTGAACGCCCGTGAAAATCGCAACGCGGTATTTCACGCTATATTCACAATAAAGGTTGTGACGTCAAGCCAATGAGAGAATGTTCGTGTATTTGAATAAATGCCAATACTTTGGTAAGGAGTACGACAAATAAGAGATAACGTTGAAAATTTGAAGACCTCTCTTAAATAAAGTGTTACGAAAATACATATTCATCCTTATAACACCATATCAATATCTCACAAAAACGGATTTTAAACGCTGACACGTTTGTTAGGAATTCTTCTCGTATTTGACGTTTCCAGTTTAATCAGATATTCCTTTCGGCTATTTAAATTAATCTTTCTAGCGTTTTTGTTCAAATTTTGATGATATATTTTACAATTTCGAGTTATCAATAAAAATGTTTTGATGAAACGTTTATTTTGATAATAAAAAAAACGAGTTTCACAGCTAACGGTTGAGTTTTGGTAGGCATACATCAATACCAAAGTGGATCAATCAAATTGTGTCAATTTATGAATTGTTCAAAAACTTGGTAACCAACTTTGTAAATGTTTGCTACCTTTACACGTTTTAATTGTTTGTGATATGACGAGCACTTTTTTTTTAAATTGATAAGCAAATTGTTTCGTGAATCTGGCACAATACATTTCAATTATTCGCAATCAACATTATGAGATGGAAAATATGGCATCGTAATTATTCATATAACCATATCTATTAATTCCTCAGTTAGAATTACAAAACAAGAAGGCTGTGAAAAAACAACTCATGCAATCCTCATTTACACAAAAACACTTACTTAGAATACAAGTCATATAGTACACGTAGATAATTGAAAGTATCCAAATTACGTGACAACTTTTCAGAAATATGCTCTTGAAGTTTAAGATGATAAATATTTAATACAAATTTCGCCATTACTTGTTCGGTATTGCTAAACACCATCTTAATAATTTCGTAATTATCTTTACATAAAGGCAGCAAAAATGAAAACACATCTTTGTTTAATAAACATCCCTAAAAACTCATTATCGACCATTAGATAACCAATAAAAACACTTACAGATTGACTGAGCTCAATGTAAGCATCAACACATTGCGAAAAACCTTTAAACTGCTGTAACACGTTAGAAATCTCCTTCATTCGTTTATAGTCTTGATTCTTTTGAGCAACACAAAAGTCTTCTATCAATGCCCTTTCTATTTCGTCATATTTACGTTCAATCTTTTTCTTTGCTTCCTCAAACTTAGATACGGGCAAGTCTTGAGCGATTAAGTTTAATTTTTGAATTACGTCTGCAGCTTCGTCAATCTATTAAAGAATTGATACTAAACGTATTCGACGTCATCATTAATACAGACTTTAAATGGATCGTTGAAAAGAGGCGAATCTTCTCCGACATCCGTTAAAAATTCGTTCAGGTGTGACATTAATTTTTGCGCTTCAACAACTCTGGATCGTGGACCATTTACACTATCTAGTTGGTCACCTAAATGTAGAACCTTTGTGGCAACATTGTTAATTTTTCCATCAAGTTCTTGAAAAGTATGCACCGCTCCCTGTGACATATTTATCAATTATTATGTTAAAATAAAGATGTAAATAAGTGGATTATTATGTAAGTGGTACCAAAAAAGAAGCAGTAGTTAGTACTTTGTGAGAATGAATTTAAACTGGGTCTGCAATTTAGTTTTGGCGTGATTGCATTACGTTATTTTGGATGGTTCCAATTTTATTATTACTTTGACGAAGGGTTGACGTTTATGAGTAACTAGTATTTTGCAGTTAGAGTTTCTCATCCATAAACCATAATCAATATGTGTTTATACTAAATAATCTCAAAACATTACATTGATCAAAGTGAAAAAATCAGAAAAAGTAATAGTTCGTACAAAAACTTTTTATGGAATTGCAAACCATAACATTAACTTGTGTATCCGAATAAACATTAGATAAGGAAAGAGTAAGGATTGGTAACAGCTATTCGTAAAGCTAAACCATTTGCCACCAACGGTGTTTTTTACATACTGTGTCCAGTTTAAATGTATAATTTACCATTATTTTATCACCTTAAACATGACAATACTAATTGAATGAAATAAAAGTGTTTTAAGTCGATGCTTGCCACCAAATTCTAACAGCAAAATTAAAGTTTTTCACATGCACGGTACTTATTACCAGGCCTTGACTTTCCTTGTACTAAGTTTAAAATAGTATGAATACTTGAGTACCTTATTTTTTTCTTGTAGAGCTTGTATTTCTTGAAAAAAAATGATCTCATCTTGCCTCACCACTGTTTCTAATCGCTCACATTTCTTCTGTTGTCTCTCTTGCAACAATGTTAAATCCCTACAAATGGCAATTTTAATCTCAAAAATTTTAAATTTGAAACATTTTATCTACTTAATTGCCTGCACAAACGATTCGTGTAGAAGACTCGGATTAAAATCCTCTTCACCTTCTTTCTTGGTCTCTGCAATTGTTCTCCAAGCTTGGTCGTTCTACGAACTCCTCAGGATCAAAAGGTTCCTAGAAAAAATGTTTAAAATTATCTCGAGGTATTTGCTGAAGTTTAAAGCTTACTTGTTCTAATTCTTTTATATATTGTTGCATCATTTTGTATATTTTATTTAACTATATTTACAGAGGTTATGTTTTGATTTAGGGATGTACCACAATACGCGTGCGCCACAGTATACCGCCTTGCTCGTGGGTTTGACGTTTAGAACATGGTATACTCTACCCACTTTTTCGTTGGAATATGTATAGTCAATCTAATAGAACGAAGAACAATTTTTTTGTACATTTTAAATTTATTAATTTTAAAAATTTAAGAAGAGAGCAGAAAGTGTTAGATATTTAAAATACAAGTTTGACAAACTTTTCCTGTATAAAGCATAGCAGCGATGTTTATAAGATAATTCTGAAAGAACCATATTTGAATTCAAATTAAGGGCACATTTTTGCTAACGTTTAAATTAATTTATACCGTTACAAGAACTGTTAGGGGTGAGAAAAAAATGAAATGTAAATTTTTAACATCTTTGTTTTAACGTTCATTAAGACAACACGTATATTATATAATTTTGCTAATTAAATTTTTGTAAACTTAAATATTAATTGTACAAATTTTTTTTTTAAACCTTTACATGTTTGTCGTTTTTAACTAGTTTAAATTTCGATGAATAAACTCATTTAACCAGCAACAAATTTTAATAAAAAACCTTGTTAAAGCTCTTACATATGGGAGGCAAAACGTTGGCAAATTCAACTGTTTGACTTGTTTTTGTTTTTAGAACTATATGCGCCTAGTACTTGTTAAACAATTTAATTTAGTATAATCAGATTTGTTTAATTTAATATCTTATATTTCGACTCTTAAAAATTACTGCTCTATATTTATTGGTTAGAATTACGCGGCTGCGGTATGAAGATTGAGGCCACACCGATACTACAGAATACTGTAGCGAGATTATTAAGACCCACCTATTAAATATTACTTTTTTCATTACGTTCTTTTTTTTGGAAAATGTCGAGGAAAAAATGTTGTATCTAACACATGAGGAAAACCTTTTCCTCTCACTCGAGTAGAAAAAGAGAATCGCTTTTCTCACTTGTTGGACAAATAACTAATTGAGTAAATCTCACCTGAAGTCAATTATAATTAAAACGAATCTTCTCTTTTTTTCGTTATCGCGGTTGAAGCGCAAAATTAAATATATAAAGCGGATCGAGTTTCACTTACTATTTATTTTACACATACGGTTACTTTTATTCGTATAAATCCACATAAATATTACACTGTTTAATTTATATCAACTTAACATGACGAATAATAATTTTCAACTGATTCCTAAACTTATGATGACTTTTCTCCAAAACAGGCCAATCAAAACAAGGTACTCTGAGAACATTAATAATTGATAAATTAACTGTAATAACTGTTCTTTTGATTGATTAAAATTTAAATTTTAAGTCCACTAATTGGCTAGCAAATTGTTAACAGCTTGTTAATAACTAATAACGATGCAACCGGGTGTTTTACTTGGTTTGGACTGGATTTATACAACTAGAGCAAGTAATCAATTATTAAAAAGTTCTGTCCATATTGTTAAATAATCTTTCTAAATACCACACCGGTAAGGATTTTTTATGAAAAATTAATATATAATTGGAAACTATTGAAAATTTCTCTCAACAAAATCTACTTTGAAATATACCATTCTATTAACATCTTACATGGTATTTTAAGGAGGATTTGGTTCGTGATATTTAGACCCATAATTTCCAGAAGAAAAACTGAATACTGTGACAGTATCCCTCCAAAAAAACAAACAGTTAGCTAAAGTGAATGCTACTTGAATTGTGAAAAATTAGCATTTAGGTTAATAGAAATGCTAGTATTAGTTTAATAACTAATACAAAAGTCAGTGAAGTGGTTTACCTAATAATTCACAATCAGAAATAAGTTAGTCCAAAAGAAATCTTATTGTGCAATAAAGCAGTGGATGACGCAATATGGTCAGGAGTTCGCATTAATTTCCAAAGGAAAATTACAAAATCGAAGGCTCCAGGAACATATAATTGTGTAAAAATCGTCTAAAAGTCTATCTATGAAAAGGTCTAAATAACATAGCTTCGGGAGAGTCATTGACCATGCCTTTGGTATGAACTGACGTGCATTGAAATCACCATTTAAACACAAGGTACTTTAATTAAATATATTTTTGTCAGATTTTCTTTATCTCCGAATTTATAATCGCGGTTCAAAGAAAATTTTATTATTATATTGTAAAATCGTAAAATTCTTGCTAAAGAGCTGTCCTATACTAGAATTATAATTATAATAGGTTAAGTTATTATTTAGACCGCGTTTAAAACACTGTCTTTGTTGTCGCCAGCGTTTTGTTGTAAAAACCTTTGTTTGTTGATCGACAGATTTTAACATTAACAATTAAGTGATAAAAATTAATTATGGAGAAAAATCGATATTGCGATACAAGATAGAACTGTAGTATCGGGATGTCTGATATTAGATGACATTTTTACTAAGTGATATTTGTTTCTTTATATTTTATGGTACCGTAAAAAAGTATTTCCTTATATTTATTATACTTGAGTGTAAATAAAATGTATGTTTTGTTTTATTTGTTACTTTAAGCGTTTACAGGTGTAAAACCCATAAGGTAAGTTCTAGGTATTGTTAAAGTTTGACGATATTCATTGCTGGATCGAGATTCTTACCAAAGGTAGTGAATTAAATAATTTGGAACTATCCAGAGAGCATTAATTCTTAGAGTTATTCCTACTCAATATTTGCCCTGTGAGAGAAAAGTTTTCAATGATTCTTGTTTGACAAACATTTAAATTTATTAATTTTAAAATTGCACGCTAATTTCAGTAACGTGATGTTTTAAGTAATTTCGGGGCCGTGTTTTTTTTAAAATTTCATCATCTTGCTTCGGTAACGGTAACCAAGATAACGTTAGAGAGGTCCGACGCAATACTATTCTCAAAATATTCCAACCTCTTATGGTCTTACTCGTATGTTTTGTGAGAAAAATGTAAGTATCTCCACTGTTTCGGGCGTTCTTTTATGCACAACTCTAAGATTGTTTCACGGCGACTTAGTTTTGTACCTACAGTTCTTTTTAATGATTCACCTAAAAAAAGTTAGATCTTTTGTCTCGCCTTTTCTCCGATTGTATTAAGTCGACGCCAAGTACAGATATAAGAGATAGTTATGTTGAAAATCAGGTTCAGTTGTTAGAGTATTCCTTTCTGGATTACGCAAAATCAAGTGATCACTCCATTATAATATAGATACCTACACTCTACTTTGTAATATGTTGGTTGCCACAAGTTTAGTAGGTAACTGATAATCACGCCCAATACGCATTATTTTATCTAGTGGACATAAAAAGATGCCAAAGTTTTGTCAAAATTAGAAAGTATAGTGTGTTCATGATTCGTGACATAATCTCCTGAATACAACTCTTTTAAAAATGATTTCTGGTAATTACATGCGTTGATACACTTAATATACAGGGTCATTGATAGTCGATGGTAGGTTAGACAATTATGGAAAACGTAGAAAAATCAATGAAATGTATCCTGGATTTGCAGCCAATGAACGAAAAAAAGTTTATGCTTTAAGCTTAGAACCATAATTGATAAAGTTCTCCTGTATTCGCATAAACTTTCTTTCGTTTATTGGCTGCAAATCAGGATACATTTCATTGAATTTCCTACATGTTCTTGCCACAATTTTGTCACATTATCCATGAATAATAAATAGATTCTTCAAAACTTCATGCGAGTAATTATTTCGCTCCATTGTAATTTGTTTTTGAATAAGTATTAAGTAGTAAATCACAATCACAATCTCAAAACTTCGACATCTGTCAAACACAGTGAATAATTGAGCAATTGTCAAATCACATATGGCATTCCATATCTAACTAATGCAAATTATGTGATGACAATGTGATTTTAATAATTATTGCGATTACACGTCAAAAACATTTAATTTAAACCGACCTGTATAAGATAAAATAAATTTATTTAAGTAGCTGTTAAATACAAGGCTTTTGCAAACTGCTTCTAAAATTTCAGCCTTATATGGGTTCAAATAGCAGCTAAATTTAAATTTTGGTGGGATCATATTTTGAAAGTTAATAACCTATAATTATTATTATCTCGAAAACCGGTGTAGCTAGGTATAGGAATTAAAATTATTAAAAAAATTATTAGTAAAAAATTGCGATTCTAAAATAATATACAAGGTGTTTTATTAAAAATTACTAAGTGGTTACTACTTTAGAGTAGAAGCTGCAACACCGCCAAAATGAAAATATTTTAGAAAGATAGATTGTGTCTATTTATACCAGTATCCAAATTTTCAGATTACTCTTATGCCCTGTTTACCATAAACGTCTAACCTACCATCGACTATCAATGACCCTGCATATAATGTTGTCGAAAATTGGTAACACCATAGATAATAATTTTTCTATGGGTAACACCTAATACTTGACAACATGAATCTTATTGTTTCATCTCATTTTTTTTCTTTCATTTTATTAGCAATTAGAATTTCATGTCATTCTGTAAGCTAATGTGCTGTTTTTAATTACTATAGTAGTCGTGGATGGTGTGAAGAGGACTTCAGTGAGTTGTCCTCGTTAATCTTGTTTCAGGTCTGCTGGCCATATTTCATCTCATGATGTCAGATTATCGATAATCACAATTTCATTCATTAATATTTAATAAAGGTAAGTTGACCAAATATGGGAACCCATAAAAAGTAAATTATTTTTTACTGGTTAAAATATATTTGTTATGTGTCAAGGAAATATGTCAAATCCTATATATAAAAAAATCGCTTGCTGTAAATTCGCAAAATATTGTACATTTGCAAACAAGCACCGATCGAGAATCACTCGACAGCTGTTTCGTCGTTTTAGGATCTCTTCAGGAGTGAGAAGAAGTTCATTATTGCAAACTATTAATCGTATAATAATTTTATTTCTAACATAAACTAAACAAAGTTTAACTACCTAAAGCTAAATTTACGTTTTAATAAATCGAATGTTTATCGTGGACATTATAGATGGCGGTTCAGTCCTCACGGACCGGTTTATATCGTTTCCCCACCATTTTAAAACCAAAGTAATAACTACAGACAAAAATACCTACCGGGGTACAATCATTTACATAATAAGTTTGGTAGCCCAAAATACAATGCTGCTTGTTTATTATGTTAAAAACTTGTTCCAAAATTAACATGTTTATTACTGCGCTGAATCAGTTATCAATTTAAATACTTCCATAGTATTTTTTATGAATTAATCAAATTACAATTCTACCTTCTACCTAAAGATGATTCTTCTTTCTTAATGGTCCACTTAATTTTATTTCCTGCCGCGCGGAACGTGACTATATCGATATCATTCCGTTCCATTTTCTTAAAAGTTTTGCAACCACGATATTTGTCGTCTTCCGGGTTATATTTTTACATCATACTTTCTCTGAATAATGTGCTGCATCATGGTATATTTTTTGTTACGCATATTATGTCCGCAGTATGAGAGTTTTCGTGCCTTGGAAAATTAAAAAATATGGTTAAAATTGAGTAATCTTTTGCATATAATAAAAAATTACAAACAACTACATTAAGCAATTATTATTTGATACAGAAACATAAAAGTTGGAAATATACCTATCCAGAAATAAATTAAACAAAAAATCTATATAACAAACACTCAATAAACCCAAAGCAATAATAAACAACCAGACTCTAAAAATAAGCTAAAATAATAGTGAGAATCGCACAATAAAATTTATTTAATCACTCTTTTCAAATATTGGACAACCTTTAACCCCTTTGGGGTTAACGGATACATATAAGCAGCACGGTCCAGTCTCATGCTGTGCTGTGCTGTGATCCTTATTTATTTTCATTGGGCACGCCACTATAAGTTGCCATCTCCTCCTTTCTGCATCCTTGCATGTGTTAATTTAGTTGATGATTCCTTTGTAGAAAAAAGTGCTTATATGACTTTTAGTACTTTCCTGGTAGGTCCCCATGACGCAGATTTTGTAGAAAGTTCTGTAATAGACAACTGGGAGAAACTTATAACTTTTTTTTCAAAGTGTTTCCTAGAATTTGTTTCTTTGGGAAAAATATAGAATCTTTATGGGTTTTTCTGAATGTTGGGCAGTTAAGAAAATGCCCAAATATGAGCACTGTCCAAGTGAAAAATAAGTTTTTAAGTAACCAGAAGCAGAACCAGAAGAGCTAAAGATATAACCAAGCGATTTTAGCGAAACATCTTCGAGAAGGAGAAGTTAGAGACCCACAACCTTGTCAATCTGAAAGTATCACTCGGAAACAACAAGAATCATACATATAATAAATTTGAATTACAAACCACTTCTTTTATTTATTTAATTATCCAACAATTTTCTGAAAATTCAAGGTCCATCACCTAATCCATCATTCGACTAGTCTATAAAGTTTTATTGTACGATAAGTTTAATATTGTTGTTAAAAAACTTTCTTTGAGGATTGCTTGTGTATTCAACCAAAAAATTTATCTTGACGCATACAGGTCATGCAATTATAATTGCGAGAATTTAAAACAAGCGTTTTGCGCAGAACTCCACATTGTTCTGATACTAACAAATGAGTAAAGTATCCAAAGTGTGCGGTGAAATAAAATAAACATCTAGTAGCATCCCAACTTAATAATTCTTATTAAAAAAGTAAAAAAAAATCAGTAAAAACGCACTGCAAAGCAATTTTTAAAATTGAATTATATATTTTAGTAATGGCCAACAATTGTTAAATTTACAGTAGTCAAACGAAAAGTTTGCACCTAGCTTTTCACTTATTTATGTAATTGAACGCAAAACAGCTCGGACACGTCGATTTTGCTTTTGAGGGGTACACATTTTAAACATATTTTTTGACTTGCGCCTTTAACCCCCTAGCGAGGGCGAGTAACAACCCTAAAATTTTAAATGAAAAGATATATCTTTGAAAAGAGCAGAAAAATGTCTTTCTAATGATACCTTATTTGTTGAATTTTACTAAAACAGTTAATGCAAAAACGGCTTTGAAAACATTAAGCAAATAGGTCACATTTTCAACATTTGTTAAAATAAGGTGTTAATAAATTGTTGTTGTTTACTCTTTTTACAAAGCAACCAGTGGCGGCTTGTCCATATGGTCATTTGGTCAATGACCTTACAAAAATTTTGACAATATATAAAAAAATATTCATTATTACGTGTTTTATTAAAATAGGTAATTAAGTCGCAAGTACAATAACTTAAAATTTATCGGCCGTCGTTCGTAATTCATCCTCTTCAACATTGGGCTGGCGGTACGAATTGTCCTCATTGAATTAGATCTACCCGGAAAAACTCAAAAAACGTGCAGCGCCCGAATAAACGCAAACGTCCAAAACAATAATCAACATTGGGTCATGAGCCGGATCCCGCAGTTTACGTTGACTTCGTATAGGGTGTACAACTACGCTCGATTTTGATTCGATTTTCGCGTGTTTTAAATCAATTTAAGAATTTATATTGATATGTTTTACTGTTGTTGTGTTGTTTTGTAAAAATACTATTTTTGATTCGCGTGTGCATGCGCTATAATAGAAAATGTCGGTAGTGCAGAAAATTAAACAACTAAAAGTGCTAACAAACTTAATTTTACAAAATTAGTTGAGTTCAAGGCAAATGGTCGTCGTTTGCCAGAACTAAGTTTACGACTGACTAGCAAAGACAAAAATAAAGATGTTCATCGAAACTTTCGCAAGGTAATGTACGATTTAGCTAACTGGATATGTGGTTGTGAAGTATCAAATGTATTTTACTGTTTTGTTCGTTTATTATTTTCTAAAGACTCGTCAGACTCGCAAATCCGGTGTAAGAGATTTAAAACATTTAAAAGAGGAAATAAAAAAACATGCTTCGTCTGCAGAACACATGAAATGCTCTGTAAATTTTGCAACCGTAGGAAATGTTGATATTCGTACACAGCTAGACAATGTTTACAGAAAATCCCTTAGAGATTTTAATGAGAATGTTTCGAAAAATCGCTATATTTTGAACAGAATTGTAGATTGTACAAAATTTTGCGGTGCATTTGAGTTATTTATATTTTTTTATGTATGTCTATTTTTAAATTAATTTTTGACCTCCCAGTTAATAATAACAAACATTGGAACCTACTAATGATTGCAGTTGTCTTCACTTATTTGTATTTTTCATTAATACCAAAATTATCGGCTTAATGTCTTTAAAGCCGGTTTCGAATTAACTTTTTAGTAAAATTCAACAAATAAGGTATCATTAGAAAGACTATTTTGTGCCATTTCAAGTGATATATTATTTTAAATGTTAAGGTTGTTACTCACCCCCGCTACAGGGTTAAAATCTAAATGGTAAGCCATTATACGAATACTACCTGCAACGCTACTACCATTCCTACATTAAGACAAAACGTGGTATCGCGCGCCCACGTTCCTTTTAAGAATCACTCTCACAGAGTGAAAATGAAAATTGCTTGTAAACAAAAATTATAGACAATAAAATTTCCAACAACTTTTTCTTTATATTTTTTTTGTATAATTGATATTGGTAGAGATATTGTTACAATAATTAGTGTCACTTGTTATACCTCAATAAGTACTTATAAGATCAAATATAATTTAAACAAAATTGTGTATAATAAAATTACAAACAATTTTCATTTGAAGCAAAAATATGTAAAATGAATATTTTTGTAAATATTTAAAAAATTTAAAAATCTTTATAGGTTAACGGCCCTTTTGGCTTGAAAAATTGTGCCGAAAATCTAATCAGAACTGCGGTTTTATAAATTATTTATAAGAAGTTGAGTAAAAAAATTAATAGTTCAGGAAAATGTCATTCAGTGGGAAATAATTACTTAATCGGAATAAACCACATATAATGTTTGTTAGGATGACTCTTGATGATTGTTTTGCGGATAATTTTGCGTGCTACAATTTTAGGTCTCTCGACCTAACTCGAAAAATCGATATTTTATGAGATATTAAGCTCAAAAATGGGTTTTGTAGAAACTAAAGAATTTGCTCGGATTGGAGGAAACCCACGAATCCAGGAGTCTCTGAAATACATTCGTTTTGTTCAGTTTTTGACGCTTGACATTTTTCGAGTTATGGCTTTGCGAAGGAGATTTTTTTTTTTAAATTTAACGTAATGCAACGTTAGCGCACTCAGATTGCATGATTTTTTGCGGACAGCAATTTTGGTTCTATTCTTTAAATTGTTCAAATCGCTATTTTTTAAGATACAAACCAAAAACTACCCTGGGGTTGGGTTGCACTACAATATCTGTTACAATTGTGACAAAGAGTGCAGCAACTCAACTTTATTATGACTTTTACTTTGTTCATTTACTAATTTTCTTTTAATTTTCTAAACTTTCGTCTCAATGATTTTTGATATTATTCTACTATTTATCAAAATCACGTTCATTTAAACTTTAACTATGTATAATCAATTGACCTTTTTATGTTTGAAAATGTTAAAAAAGATTACTTTCTGATTATATCCTTTTTTTTTCATAAATAACCCCAATATAATATAATTGCCAACAGATTGCATAGTTATGTTAATTTACGGGTTCATTGCGTACACTGAGACTTCTTACTAATTTTGATGACAATATTAAAATGACACTAAAAAGTTGTCTAAGAGATTATATTCCAATATGTTTCTTTATGGAGAATTGCAAGCCAAACAATCAGCATATTATAGTAGTGTAATGTTATACATATTTTGTAAAAGTAAAAAAAATAAGAAAGCATTATATTCATGAAGTCAATCAAAACATATAGAAATCAATATTGTCCACCTACAATGCATACATTTTCAATGTTTGCTTGCTCCGTAAAAAATGAAGGTCGCTGATTAATAGAAGGCGAGGTCGTAGATAATCCCGATTATTCATCATTCATGTAGTAAAAAAAATATTGTAATTTGTTTGCAGGCGTAAGTTATAACAAATTCATAATTACATTGTATTGTACCTACCTAAGCCTAAAAATGTTACCATCTTCGACTTCATCAGTAGATGAACCGCATATGCTTCAAACCTCTCCTATACCTATTGCAGAAACAGTATTAAGATTGGAAGAACAGCTAAACAGATCGCTAAAACAGCTTAAATTTAAAAAACCAATTGTGTACGTTTATCGACCATTGGATTACACCTACGCATATAAACCGCATTCGGTTTTTACCAGAAAATATGGTAATTCATTAAAACCATTGCTGTTTCTTGGGATGAGTCCAAGTTTTCGTGGAATGTGCGAAACCGGTATACCATTTGGCGATGTACACATTGTTAAAGAATGGCTCAAGATTAACGAAGAAGTTACAAAACCTTCAAATGAATACCAAAAAAAGAAGCAGATTATCCATTAGATTCTGAGACAAGTGGGCAACGTTTTTGGGGTTTATTCAAAAATCTTTGCTCTGTTCCAGATAACTTTTTTGAAAATGCATATGTATACAATTACTGCCCTCTTGCAATGATAGAAGAAAATGGAAAAAATGTAAATGTACCCGAAATAAAGGTAGGTGCTACTTAAACAAAAATCATCTACTATATAATACATTTACACTTTAGGGCAAAACTCGAAAAAAATTGGAAAACGAGTGTGATGAAGCTTTAATTAATGTTATGTCAGTTCTTCAAACGGAGGTTATCGTCGGTGTTGGAAAATTGGCGGAAGAAAAAGCTCTTTCTATAGTAAAACAAAAAAAGCTAAATGTTAAAGTTTTTTACTTGCCACATCCAAGTTCTAAAATACCTAATAATCAAGACTGGGTTAAAACTGCAGAGGAAAAGTTAAAAGAACTTAATCTGATGTCATATTTTAATTCTTAATTCGATTGTAAAATTTTAAGAATGGAACATAGGTATTTAATAAAAAAGTTCTTGGCTGAAAATAAATTGAAAGATTTTATAACTTGTTTCTATAATTACTCTCTCTAACATATTAATTAAGATTTTATGATTAAATATCTAATTAAATGTAGAGACAGATTTTATTTTTGTATCAAAGAAACATAATTTTATTTTAATTTTAAATTAAACACGTTTAAATGCATGCTGATCAAGTGGTTTACTGCGTATGTTGCTATGGAAACAGTATTTATTTTACTAGAAATCCCTTGGGGTTTTAATAGTATATTATTAAATTATAAGCAGTCTATTGTTCAACGTTGAACAATAGACCCCTTATATAACGAATTTATAACAATATTTTTTCCAATTGCTTTATTATTCTAGTAAATGTAAAAAATTTCTTTGCTGAATACAGTAACTTATATAGAGTGCGCTGCTAAAATATTATTCAACGTTTTTGCGTGTAATAAAAATTTGTTATTACACTCAATTGAAAAAAACTATTTTATCTACCTATCTTAAGATTTAAAATGTACTTTAATCTTCAAAAGGAGGGACTTTAAGTTGATGATTTAGTTCTTGGAGTGCAAAACAATATATGTATCTATCTTTACAAAAAAGTATTCTATAATTATTTTATAAAGGTACCAAAAGTTACTCTATTTATCCACACTATAAGTACAATTTTAACACTATATGTGTCCACAATCTTATTACAAAATATTACCGTATGACTTTTGAAAATGAGTTTCCCACAAAGAAAAATTAAAAAAGTGGCAATTTTAAGAAGTAAAGAAAAAAATATCGTTCAATTATTCAAAATATAATAATGGCATCTGACTGGCATGCTTCTTAGGCCAAGATAAGCAGTCTAGGACAGCTCGTTGCCGGGTAGTTCGGTGCGGTAGTTTCGGTGCCGACCCAATTCGATGCAAATAAGAATTGAAAAATTGAAGAAAACTGGGGTTTGTGTTTTAAAAAACTGATACTTGTACTATAATCTTATTTTTTTAATTAAAGAAATAAATTGTAATAACTGTAACCTACCAACCAATGCCGTTCACCCCCGCCATATGAAAACAACTTAAATTGATTAAAACAAATTTACGTGAAAAAAATGTATGTTTTTGAAATTGTTATATGGGTGTATTTTTTAAAGAAAGAATACTTAATAACACAGATAACACGCCGAGCGCTATTCGGACATGCGTCCGGACGCTACTCGGACATGCGTCCGGACGCTAACAGTCGGACTCCCCCAATTGTATAACTTGTATTTTTATATAAACATCTATATAATCTAAATTTAGATCTTTTCGTAAGTATTTAATTAAAGCTTCGCACCAAACTGGCTCAACACCGAACTGGCCCGGCACCGAAACGCCCACACCGAAGTGACCTGCACCGAACTGTCCCATCCCGCAAAATAAGATGCCACATTTCTCCCAATTTTTTGATACAATTGTTAACTGGTAAGCATCACCTCATTGTTTGTATTGTTTTAAAATGTTAAATAACTTTTTTTATAATACACATTTAAAAAGTTTAAAAACTTTAGAGTAAGTATTAGTTATATACTCTATAGTATTAACAAAAACAAACTTTACAACTCCTATAATATAATAAAAATTGAAACATTTTTCTGTTTTATAGAGTACCATTCAACAACACAATGGCAGTTCTTGTCGTAATATGGTTGTATAGTAGTTTTAAAAGAGACACTATAGTTCGCCATTTAAAAAAAAATGATTTCCTTTGGCCATCACCGCCATTATGTAAAAATACTTTAATGACATGAATATTTTAACTACAACTAAATATTTTATCCCCTTAATCATTTTATTCATTTTTATAGCACAAACATACATATATTTTGTCAATAATATTACTTTCATAATAAAATTTTGTGCTTTAAGAACCCTCACTATTGCATATTTAATAATTATATGCTTCCCTATTCTTCATATGTCAAAGCTCATTACGAGGCTTTATAGAAAATTAGAAATATATTGGTTTCAATGTTACTGAACAACTGTTTCTATTAATGTACTGTAACGTGGGATTTAACACCACTTGAAACTAACCGAAATCTAATTAATTAATTAATTGAATTACGGTATATGGCAGTATTTTCAGAGTAACCTTTTGAATTACATACTATAACTTGGGGTTTGTACCAAACGCACAACGGATATTCTAAATCAGAGGGAGTAGTACCCGTGTGTCCCGGAAAACCTGAAGCTTTCTGTTTTAACATAGGGAATTTGAAAAGTACGATATATATGTCCCCAAAGTGTTTTTAGGATATTTCCACTACCAGAACATTAACAATCTATTAGAAACGTTTTACGTAACAGTTTCTAAAATTTAACCAAACACTTTACTAATAATATTAATGAAAAAGATATCTTAAATTACCGCCTCTTGAAATCTCAGATGTGTGTTAAATATATGCTATAAAGATACATAATGCACTACCAAACGAATTTCAGAACTTGAAAATAAAGCGGTGTCAATATGTTTTGTTCACTTGTGCAAATGATGTAAATATCACACTAGCATCAATTATTATTATTATTATTCTTATAATTTATTTTGCTAGTTGGGAGTGATTCACGTTGACTTTTACGGCTTTCTAGCAAACTGATCAGCTATAGTTGAGATAATTTAGAATTTGGAAATTGCAAAATCAAACTGAATCTCTCCATGGAAAATTTCGAAATTTTGTAGGTCAATAGTTTAACTTTCAAGTTTTTAAAGAGGTGTAAATGTTTATTAAAATGGGCATTAAGGATGGTAAAAATTAAAGCATTATTTCCTTTGTTTGCTTTCACAATGAAATCATGTCTAAAATTTTAATTCAAATTCTCAGTAAAATTTTTTCATATTTTTAAACTACAAACCAAAATGTCCAGAAACATGAATTTGTTTACAAAATCTAAAATAAACATGATGCATAAATGTAAAATTAATAAATTTAATAATTAGGCATTATAGATGCATTTTTTATATTTAGAAGGATCTTTACCTACTGTGAGACATTATTTTTGATTGACAAAATTTAAAAATTTTTCAAAATATTTAAGCAATAAATTTATTATAATTGGGTGTTACCTTTTTTTCAAAAATTAATGAATTAAAGTTTGTAGGTATAACCAACAGTATTAAAATAAAAAAATCTGGATGACCGTTTTCGAGAAATTACTGTTAGAAATTCAAAAAATAATTTTCCCGCTTAAAACAAATTTGTGACGTGTGACGTCAAGAGTCATATAAGTAACCGTCGCGACGTTACGGTCGGAAAACTCATATGGAACCATATTTGTAGTGTTTCTCTAACCAGAGATGGCGCTGTTGTTGTTGGTATAAGCAATACATTCGTTTTTCGAAACCGTCACTAAAGTACAAAAAATCAGCAGTAAAGTAAATAAAATCGGCATTAAAATAATTCATTATACGACGATTTTTAAGTTCCATTTTCGCCGTGAGATGTGTAAAATGTATGTACATTTTAGATCGCGCATGCGCGGTAGAAGCATTTGATGTAAAAAGAAACAGCTGATACATTTGCTACTTAAAGAACGTTATAAAATTGTCAGATTTTGTTCAAATTTTGGGATTTCAGAAAAAATATAATATGCACCTCGGCACTAAATCTTTTCATGCTCACGTTACACATTCGTTATAAAAATCAAACTTTAGTGCCTTGATACATAATAGTAGATTATTTTACTAGGAGTTAAACAATATAATTGTTGAGTTTAAAAGTTTGCTGGCGAGGCGTTAGCCGAGACAGCAAATCGCAAAACAATTATATTTTTTAACTCAAGTGAAATATATTATTTTCTTCAAGCGTTTATTGCTAGTTTCATGTGTTATGTTCAAATTTTTCCGGATTCTCGAGTGTTATAGTGACATTTTATTCTGGACGAATCAAGTTGGTACTTTACTGTTACATTCATAATATGACATAACTGAGGTACCAACCTCTAAATAGTTGTGAAAATAAAAGAACTGTTGCTTTTTAATGTTTAGGCAGTAAAAAGCCTTTTTAGCGTCTGCCAGTAGTTCAATAATATGCCGTTTTTAATGTCACTTGAAGAAAAATAACTATTATTGTCATTATTTTTAATATCGTTCTTAATTTAATGTCAGTGTCAATTTAATTTGTAACGTTCTCACACGAATTGGTGCAGTTCCAAGAACAGTGAATCACTTCATATATAGTGACTTGGAAAAGTTTTTAACGACTATTCTCGACTTTAAAACAAGTTCTGATTAAGGTAATGAAGAAAATTTATTTGGTTTTGTCCTGCAAAAATGTTTAAGAAACAACAATCTTTTCGCTAAGATTTTTAATGCACTAAAGTGTTTGGTACGAAATTTATATTCACACTTCTGGGACCAATTGGCAAGAAGATGAGTGTACTATTTTATAATGTTAAGATATGTATTAATAGTACAGTAAATAGAGATATATTTTGAGAAAAATAATAGTAGAATCTTGAAAGATTTATGCTACATCTCAAAAATGACGGATTACGAATTTTATTCGTATTTTTATTCTCTACAACTTTCTTTTACACCATTAATGTTGCTTCATTACTTTTACTCAGGAAAAAAGTTGAGAAAAACACGTTTTTTTGCATTTAAATGTTAATTAAGAATATAATGACAATTCATTTTCGGTATAAAACATGAATATAAGGTGCTTTATACTCTTTCAATTACATGGCACATACGGTATCCTACTATTATTTTACTATTATTTGCTCTATTGACTGGGGTATAAAGGTATATTTGTATTTAAAATTACTTACAGATTTTATTTTTATTTTTTGCAAACTGAAAAGGAAATCGTTCCATTCCATCTAAAAAAAAACTACTGCCTATATATGTACAGCAGAAATCATCCGCTTATGTGCATAGTCTTGTCTTAAAGAAATGTATATGCCTCTTGTAGAAATTATATTCTTTGAAAGTTTAACTTCTTTATTGTTGACCCAGAAAAGAAGAATAAACGTTTTTTGTCTTTGATAAGTGCGAACACACTGGAAATAATTTTTGTGTAGTTTTGAACTTTAATTGTACGATAATCTTCTTTATGGTTGTGTATTTATGTTTAGAGCTGGTGGTTTAAGAAAACATGTTCATTTAAAACGTCAGTGGAATAATGAAAATTTGTTTTTCTTCAACCACCAACTCTAAACATCTCCTATAAGAAGGATAATATATGCTTAGTGTAGGTACTAATACCAACTTAAATCGTAAAACATTTTTGTAATACATTCTGTAGATTTTAAGAGCATGTCATTTATTTCACAATAAATACTTTGTATAGATAAAAATTGATTTTCGGATTGTTTTTTGGAAATGATTTGACTCTGGACAAAGAAGCAAGTAATAAAAAAATCTATAATTATTGTTTTGTACATAATAAAGTACGTGTATTATTTAATTTTTCCGCCATTTTGTTTGGTTTTAATCTGAGATAATTAATTTCTAACTCTGCTGAGTAGTGTTCTCCCAACCAGAAACGGAGCTACGTTATAACGAATAACATCTTACTATACAGATTTCGTTCTATAACTTTCGGTTATTTATCTATGCCGTCGCTGTCCTGCTATTCGTGTGATTGCCACTATAGTACATCACAGCTCGTTATTACTTGTAAAATGTTGAAGAAAGTTTTTCTGCACTTGTAGTTGATAGTCAGTTGTAAGAGGTTGACTATAAATACTGAATTAGAGAAAAAATGTGGGGTACATCTTACAACATATGACTTGTGACGTTACATCCAAATGGCGTTACGCTCCGTTAAATATAAATTAGTTGAGCTTCAAGAAGCTTTTTGAGTACAAATAATGCAATTTTTATCTTTGTCGTACCACTTATAAGCTATATTGTAATGACTAGTAACCAAACCCATTTGAAAATGGGCCTAATCTAGACAAACCTGAAATTAAAGACGTGAGGTCACTGCTCCAAATTAAAGATCAAAGGTCAGATCAACTTTTGTGACCCCGCCTAAGATCAGCGCCTGGACCTCCTCAACAATTTGACGTATCGATCTCCGAAATCGGTTCAGCCGTTTCGGAGGAGAAGACGAACATACAGACAGACAGACACACACACACAGACAAACGGGCCACGATTTTATGTGTGTAGATTAGAAATACGAAAACGTACAAATTTAATAAATCTAAAACAATGGAAAACACCCAATTGAGCACTACTATACTATTAGTTACGAATCGACAGATTTGCTATAGTATATTAAAAACTAGTTTCAGAAGAAGCATTTTATAAGAGTTCGACCGCAACGTTTTCGAAATACGAGTCGCTAAAATGCCTTCTGAAACGAATTCTTTATACTATTTTTTCTATTTTGGGCTTTTCAGATTGATTTTAAATTAAAATTTTGCGAGTTTTTAAATTTAGGGAATTTTGAAGTGTAATTGCTAAGGTGGCAATATTTTCATTAAACTTTGGTTTAAATGCTAGTTTAAGTTTAATTAGTAAATTTATCATATGTTTCATTAAAAAAAATGGGTGGAAATAATAATAAGTAGATAAATAAATCTACTGAACATTAATTATGTTTTAAATTAATGCACACCGAACGTAATGACAGCTTGGACGTTATCAGTGTTACCACCGTTCGGAATAAAAATTGTTCTATTTCTATAAGAGAACTCAAATTTCTATAAAAGAACTCATTTGGGTGCTTTTATAGCTCTGTAAGCGACTCAAAATTGAAAAAAAATTGTTGGACTTTTAGCCACAGCACCATTCGATAAGTGCAATAGACAACGGCGTATTCCTATTGGTTCTGAATTTGTATCCTACTCATGGAAGTTTTGACAATTACTGTCGCAATTCTATTGGTTCTAAATCTGTATCGTAATAAAAAATTGTATCGTAATAAATGTCATTAGAGTACATATTGTAAAACTCTAATGTATATGAATTACAATACAAGAGTAGAAAAAATAAATTTTGCTATATTACGTATTATAATCTTTCTGGCAGCAACCTATAGACCTTTTACTATAGTCCAAATTAGAATAATATGTCACGACTCCATAATTAAAAAAATTATATATTTTAACTACATATAATGTAGGCCCAACATTAATCTCTTATTTAAACTCAATTTACTGTTAATAAAACGCTAACACTTAAATTTTTTATTTGATCATCAGGATCATATGGAATTGATCTAAAATTGTTGGACATCCTGTATGTATAAGTGTACTCATGAAGCATTTGTGAAAAGTGGGGTTAAAATAAAACCACAAAGAGTTAAAATACGTATTTTTATGAAATGTAAGTTTAATTAGGTTTTAATAATCTAAATCATATGCAAAACCACACACGTAAAATTTGTATTACAATGTTACGAAAAAAATTAAAGTTAGACACTGCCCAATCATCCTCTTCATCAGTAGAATTACCTACATCTTTAACTTCATCTAGTAGCATATCAGAAACGCTTTTAAAACTAGAATTAAATCTAAATGAATCATTGAAACAGCTTAAATTCAAACAACCAATCGTATATGTTTATCATCCTTTGGACTATGCATTTAAACCTCATTCAGTTTTTACTCGCAAATACTGCACTACACCAAAAAAATTACTATTTGTTGGCATGAATCCAGGACCATGGGGAATGTGTCAAACGGGTATTCCCTTTGGAGAAGTTAACGTAGTTAAAGAATGGTTTAAAATTAATGAAGAAATTTCCAAACCTGAAGACGAATGCCCTGAAAGACGAGTAGTTGGTTTAGAGTGCACACGTTCTGAAATTAGTGGACAACGTATCTGGGGTTTATTAAAAATATTTGCACTACTCCAGAAGGCTTTTTTAAAAATGCCTATATGTATAATTATTGTCCGATTGCAATGATGAAAAAAGGTGGCCTTAATGTAACTCCATCTGAAGTTAAGGTAAACATGCTAAAATGCTAAAAGTTACTTAAACATAACATTTTCTTCTTTAGGGTGAAACACAAAAGCAATTGGAACAAATCTGTGATAAGACATTATATGAAGTAATACAACTTCTTCAAGCTGAAATTGTCATAGGAGTAGGAAAATTTGCAGAAACAAGAGCTGTACATGTTCTAAAACAAACCAATCCTTTGGATACTAAGGTATTATACTTACTGCATCCAAGTCCTAGAGTAGCAAACAATCAGAATTGGGTTACAACAGCTGCGAAGAAATTGGAAGACCTTGGACTGATGTCTTATTTAAAATAATGTTACAACTGACGGATGTACAAAAAGGATTCATGGAATCCGCATTTAAATATGCATATGAAGCTCTCAAATGTCAAGAAGTACCTGTGGGTTGCATTTTTGTTCACAATAATCAAATAATTGCTAGTGGTTGTAATACAGTCAACGAAACTCGTAATGCTACACGCCATGCTGAACTAAATTGTATAGATCAGGTTCATAAGTTTTGTAAAACAAAAAATGTTGATGCAGGATCATTTTTCTCAGACATTAGTGTATTTGTAACAGTGGAACCTTGCATAATGTGTGCGGCTGCGTTATACGACTTGGGCATTAAATGTATTATTTACGGTTGTACAAATGATCGGTTTGGTGGAGAAACTGTTTTTGATGTTGCTTCAGTGTTAAAACCTAAAACTGAAGTTATAGGTGGATACAGGGCGGTTGAAGCTATGAATTTGCTGAAAGAATTTTACAAGGGGACCAATCCTTCTGCTCCATCTTCTAAAGTTAAGGTAAAAAATAAAACGGACGTTTAAAAATTTGTACAAATATTAATTAAAGATATGTATATACTTTTATAGAAAAAAATTTATGATTTCGTTTTTTTAATTGTATACAAATACTTCTCACTTTACACCTGTCTTCTGTTTACATCGCCAAGGGAATTGTTAAAAATGCATTAATCATTGTTATCTAGCAAACGTGTCGTAAAGTGAGGAGTACCTGCATTTTATTGTATGACATAAGGCTCATATATAGTAATAGTATTTTTATAAATTTAACTTAAAACTGATAATTATCTGGTTTAGGGATGTGTACAGTTAAAAATAGTTTGTTTCTTAAAGTTTATTTACAAGTATTTGTAAAGTTAAGTAGATTCATTAATAAATGATCACCTTATAACTAAATTTATTTAAAAAAGTGAGGCACTTCTAATTATAAATATCAAAGAACATTTTTATTGACCCATGGAATTCAACAATTTTAGAATATAGCTCCCTAACTCTTCGTCTTGATTAGTCCACGATACAAAAACACTTTTTTGATTGTCTTCTTCACCTTCCACTTTAACCAATACTGATTCAACAGAAATCGAACCGTCTGTAAACGTTACAGACCATTCTGGAAGTTTTTCTTTCATTAAGGAGTGTAACTTATGAGCTGTAGCTAAAGATGATCCAGGGTCATGCAGGTGAACAGTTGAAGTGAACCTAATTACGTGCCTATTGATTCCAGCTTCTTTACATGCTTCGTCAACATCCATTAGACAAATGGAACTATCTTTCATTACAAGAACGCCATGCAAAGTACGTTGTCTTTTAGGATCAGGTGGTAGAGCATTAAATTTTTTTGCTTCCGCTTTTAACAAATTTAGAGATACGTCGATAGGTATCTTTACGGTAGTATTTATAATACAGGTTTCGCCGTTTGCGGGATTGTAACATTCTAAATTGAATTCTTGTTTAATTTTATTTTTCAAAAATTCCATTTTAGCAGCTTCACCATGAACTAGCATTACATTCTGCGGTTCACAATACTGAATCAATTGCATAATACCCTTAGCGTCAGCATGCGCTGAAAAAGACATGTATTCGACTGACATTTTAACTTCAACAATTTGTCTGTTCTCAAATTCAATTTTTTTGGCCCCATTCAAAATTTTGTGTCCAACTGTGCCTTGAACGCAAAATCCGGGCATTATAACCATGTTGTTTTCATTTGGAGCCCACTTTTTAAAAATTTGCAAACTTAAACCTGCATGCAACATTCCGGGAGTAGCAAACACCACCATGGGGCCAGGATTATCTATGTACTGCCTGTCAAATGGTTTTATATGTTTAAAATCAAACATATTTCTTTGAACAAATGTTTTTCGAATTTTTTGGTTTGTCCAAGTGATAAACATTTTATAATAATTATTTGCTTTTTCAGTTAAACCTAAAGCAAAGTATACAGGCACTTTTAAATTCATGCGCTCCCAGTATGTTTCTAATAATATACATAATTCTTGTGCTCTACCCAAAGCGAATACAGGTATTAAGACTTTACCCCCCCGATCTATGCATTCGTGAACTTTCTTTAAGAAATCACGTTCACGACAACGTTTCGAGTCACGTATTGTAGTAGCATAAGTTGATTCTGATATTAATAAGTCTGGTCGACACTTATCAATCCAGGCAGCTCCCAAGTGGCGATCGGGGGTCATGTTGTAATCACCTGTATAGACAACCGATTGAGATCCCACTTTAATCCAAAACATTGCCGCACCTAAAACATGACCAGCATAATAAGCTTTTATTTCTAATTCATTATCCACCATCACTGATTGATGTAAAGTAACAGCTACTACTTTTTTCATGCAATCTTTAATCATTTGCGACGTAAAAAAATTTTGATCCCCTTTTTTTTCGACAGACACTTTACGCATATCCTCTAATAAAATAGGAGCAATTGCTTTTGTAGGATGCGTCATGTAAATTGGACCAGTGTAACCGACCATTTCTGACATATAAGGTAACGCACCACAATGATCCAAATGAAAGTGTGATATTATCACGCAATCGATATAAGGCGTTATGGGACCATCTGAACTGATAAACGAAAAATCTGGAAATCTTCGTTCGTCGTTGTAACCCATATGCATACCGCAATCTAACATGATATTTTTACCCCCCATTGATAATAAAATACAGCTTCGGCCAACATCTTGGCCAGCGCCTAAGGGTGTGATTTTAATTTCCGGCATTTTAACATTAATCTGAATGTTTGCACTTATATTAACAAATTCAAAACATTGTTATTAACAATTAAAATAAATAGTACTAATATGTAAGGTTATGTGTATTATTTTTTTGGCCACATTCAAGTATACTCTGTACTTAGTGTGAATATAAATTTCAAACGCTGAATTTTATAGTTTATAATTGTAAATTATAAATGGATTTCTATTATTGGTATTATATGCACTAATCCAATATTACAGCATTTCGTTTCGTTAGTTCTATGCAAGTTGGATCACAGTCTCTGTATTACTGTACAGTGAATAGGATAAAATTTCGGCAACAACGCTAATTTCAGTCACAGAAAAATGCACGGTTCAGTTTTAGCGGGAACTATATTTTAGGTTAAATTGTTTGTAAATTAAAATGTTTTCAAAAAATTTTAGAATTCAAAGGAACGAAAACAACAGGAAGTTAAAGACACTGCCGGCGGAAAAGGTTGTGAAGATTATTTACTTAGTTTTGCGATTTATTAAATATTTTTAGAGAAGAGACTTCTGAGATCAGGTTGAGGCAAGCAATTGAAAATGATACGATTGATAGTAAATATGGGTTCGAAAGGGTTCGTGATTGTGAAAAAGGGACAGGGTATCTCTTGAACATGCATACGGTAAAGTAATATTGTTTAGCTTAAAATTTTGATGTTCATTATGATTTATCGATTGGCTTTAGAATTCTAATAACAATGGTCAACTTACTTCTTGCGCAGAGTTCCTTTAATGCTACTTAATATGTTATTGTTATTAGCTTGATATTTCTTTTCAAATAGTATTGTTGATTTCAAAATATTTATTTTCCATTTTCAAAGGGTTTCATTTCTGTGCAATATTTTATCTATTTCGCTATGACTAACTCATCGTGTTAATAGTTAATCGATTTTGAAAAGTACTAACACAATTATTTGGTGATAGGGAAGTAAAAAACCATTATGCAGAAAAACTTACATCACAACACAATAATGAAAAATAATGTAATGTACCATACGAATAAATAAATAAATGATTAAATGTTTGTGTTATGTTGTTCGTGTGTGTACAGATTTATGTGTTTAATCATTTTATTTGCCTTGACAAGGTTCGTTAGCGAAGTTGGGAACAACATAATTTTGTTGCTTTTGAGAATGTAGTTCTGTATACTACTGACCACGTTTTATATATTGATTTAGAATTAAAACATCAAAACTGATAAAAACTACTTACTTTTGTTTGGTTTTTCTGTACCTAAGCTTTTATTTTTCAATGAGATGAAAACTGTTAATCTAATAAGTAATGGTTTCTGTTTTAGAATGAAATATTGAATCAAGATAAAAGACTGATATCAGTAGTAGATTATTATTTCATGGAAGAAGATGGCATACGTTTCAAAGTATCTTACCCTTTTAAGCCATATTTCTACATCTTAACAAATAGAGAATTATTATATGAAGTAACCCAGTATTTGACAAAAAAATACGCTGGTATTGTCGAGGCTATAGAACAAGTTGTTAAAGAAGATTTAGATTTGGTAAGAAAACATGAAACTTGGATTTTAATACAATAGTATGTTGCAGCCCAATCATTTGATTGGATTAAAACAACGTTATTTGAAACTATCATTTGCTAATCAAAATGATTGCATTAAACTGCGTAAAGATATTCTATCAGCAGTGAAAGAAAATAGGAAAAAGACAAGGCAATTTTATTACACAGAAATGCTTACTGCAAGTATATTAAATAACACTGACACAACGCTTGCTGTAAATGTAAAGACAAATTGTTTGGATAATATTTTGGATATCAGGTACGTATACATTCACTAAATGATATATAATGTATGCAATAATTTTAGAGAGTACGACGTACCTTATCATGTACGTGTCTCTATCGATTTAAAAATATTCTGTGGTTCTTGGTATACTATACAATGTAAAAGCATTATTGGGGATCCACCTGAGATACAGCCGAGGCTTGATATTATTGAACGCCCCGAACCAATTGTTTTAGCTTTTGACATTGAAACTACAAAATTGCCCTTGAAATTTCCAGACGCAAATACCGATCAAATTATGATGATTTCTTATATGATCGATGGGCAAGGTACAAATATTTGTGTTGCGTATTTAATAATATATAGTTGTGTTTTCAGGGTTTTTTAATAACAAATAGGGAAATTCTATCTCAAGACATAGAAGACTTTGAGTACACCCCAAAACCAGAACTTGAAGGGAAGTTTACTATATTTAATGAATCTAACGAATTTGGTTTGATTCAAAAGTTTTTCGATCATATTATGGACATTCGCCCACATATTTTTGTAACTTACAATGGAGATTTTTTTGATTGGCCGTTTGTGGAAGCGCGAGCAGCGGTTTACGAACTTGACATGAAACAAGAGATTGGATTTTCTAAAGCGCGGGACGGAATATACTCGTGTCGTGCCGCCATGCATATGGATTGTTTGTGTTGGGTAAAGAGGGATTCGTATTTACCTGTTGGTTCTCAGGGCCTCAAAGCTGTTGCTAAAGCGAAATTAAGGTAAGATCCACGTTCTTTTTATTTTAATGCTCACAAACATTTACTAAAAATTTCAACTAAAGTTGTATTTAAGATCTTATTCTACAACTTTTATTTGAATTTTTTATATTTTATTTGTTAGAGAGGTAAAGCGGAATTTTTAATAGATCTAAATGTACAGATGCAGTGAAGATCTTTTTGCACGAATAATATTTTAATGAAAATCTTTAAAAGTTTTTAAATAAAAGTTATAACTAAAGTCTAAAGCTAAGTATGAAATTGTTTTTTGATATTTTTTAATTTTTATAGTTATAGTATGCTCTTTGGTTGTAGCCTATGTAAAGAGTAATTTATTCTTAGAAGCGTGAGGTAAAACTATCATTAAATTAATAATTTTTTTTTTAAATCAAGATAGAGCCCAAGGTTTAATAAAGTAATGAGGTTGCCTCATGGGCTGTGAACCAATACAATTCCTCTGCGTCATTTGACGTCAATGAAAGACTCGGTCTATCTCTGCCTTATACATTACTTATAAGAATGGTCTTTATCTAATTGATTGTGCTAAGCGTGCAATACTTACCATTTATATTTTAAATAATTCGATAAAAACGATATTGATTTTGAGCTATTATAAATTTTAATTAATTGGCAAAAATAAATAAAACGATTCATATTTAATTTTTAAATGTTTTACATAATATTATTATGATTGAAAAACAAAAATAATTGTGATAAAACATCTCATACAATACGTATACAAAACAAACGCTTAACAGTAATAATAATAATACAATGTAAAATGTTAACTAATAAACAATTTTATTACGATGTAACTTTCTTCATTTTTTTAGTTTTTTACGGTTTTATCTTCAGCAATCTTTCTTTTCAAGTCAGGTTTGATTGATAATTTCTCGACCTTTTTCGTGTTCAAATACTTAATTAATTAAACGGTCTCTGTTGTATAAAAGTTTTAACAAGATCCGGGTGTAAGTAATTATATTCTTTCAATGCAATCTCAATTAATTTTTTTGTTACATTTCTTCCTTTTTTGAAAGATTTGCCTTGATGAAACCTGATGAACAAACCATTTAATAACTCTGCTTGAGAGTACCATTCCTCAGAAGGGTCCGTTAAGCCACCAAAAGACCTTCATTTAGCATAGGTATTAGTTTATAAGTGCAATCTCCTATGTTTGGATAGTTATTTGCGTATTTACTTGCAATCCAACCAGCAAGATATTTCAATCCATATTTCTCACTTTCTGTTTTCTTCATTGTTGTCAATGTAGATGACTCGGCATTTGTCTTTAGCCAGGGTCTTGTCATTCCCAGGTTGATAATGTTGCAATGCTATTGCCATTGTATGCAACAGAAGTTGTGCCGCTAAAGCTACATTTTGTCTTTGAGCTTGTTGACATATGGTTTTATTCAATCTATGACAAGAACTCATTTCTGTATCCGTATAAGACTTTTCAGTGGTTCTGCATTTATTTTTATATTATTTTTCAAAATATAGCCTGTGTCTATCAACAAAATAACGAATAAGTTATTATTAAAATTGTTGAAATTATACGTACTTTAAACTTAAAATTTTATGCTTCAACGTAGTGTTAAAGAAATTCGAAATTGAACGGTTGATATTTTCCCCATTGTAAACAGAGACCGGTTTGGTTTTAATAAGATAAGAAAAATTTACAAAACAAATAGTAATTTTATTAATTATTAAAATAATTATGAGTAAAAATTTTTGAAATAATACTGTAAGTCTAATTTCTAATTTAGTTGTTCACTAAAAATTTTGGATTTCTATAATAAATAATGTTGATTTAATATTTTCCAATACTATATTATTAATCAAAGAGTGAAATATCAAAAGATGTTACGCGTGCGCAGTAGTCAAAAAAACTTTATTGAAAATCGGCTGTATTTTTGCTACCAATTGAGATATTAAAAAAAATTTCAAACAAAAGTTGTAGGTAAGATCTTAAACTACAACTTTTGTTTGAAGCTTTAAATATTTTTATTTACACAGTTAATGACATGGAAATAACCTGTTAAAAAAAGATACATGTTAAATTATTTCAAGTAACTTTATAACAGAGCGTTAAAGTACATGTCATTTTTACTGATAATTAGCTATATCTTCTAAAATACCCTGAACAATATATTGATATCTTATATTTTTTTAAAGCTCTTGATGAGATTTTTTCGAACCCTCAAGAAGTTTGTACTGCCACGACTCTTTGGAACACTCTGTATAATCAAAAATAGTTTTTAAAATGTGCACTCAGTAACTGTACTAAATGTGACAAATTTTAAAAGTTATATCTTTTTTATTAACTAAGTTATCCTCCGACGTCAGAAGTTTGCGCCACCCTGTATATTAATAATCAATTATTTATTTTTGAAAACTTTACCGCCCTGTACCTCAAAAGTTTAGACCTTATGGTATACGTTCATATGAAGTTTTTTTCTTAAAATGGACCCAAAAATTGCCCCTCTTACTACTTAAGTAGTACATCAAATTAAAAGCTGCGCTTAAGAGATTTTGTTTTTCCCGTTTATTATTATTATCTCCATGAGCTAAACAATAATTCATAATTTAATTTATTTTTTGGTACTTTGTTGAATGTCGACATTGTTGTAGATATGATCCTGTTGAACTCGACCCAGAAGAAATGTGTCCATTAGCAGCTTCAAATCCACAAGTTCTTTCGAATTATTCAGTTTCAGACGCAGTAGCTACATACTATTTATACATGCAATATGTTCATCCGTTTATTTTTGCGTTATGCACAATTATTCCATGCGAACCAGATGAAGTTTTTACGTAAAGGCTCAGGTGGGTAATTAATTTGAAAAAAATCTGTACATTGTTTATTTGCGTTATAGGTACTCTTTGTGAAGCTTTACTTATGGTCGAAGCATTTCACGCCAATATTATTTTTCCAAACAAACAAGAAAGTGTATTAAACAAATTAACGGACGACGGACACGTATTGCATCAGGAAACTTACGTTGGTGGTCATGTCGAGGCTTTGGAATCGGGCGTATTTAGAGCTGACATTCCATGCCGTTTTCGTTTAAATCCCGAAGCAATTGAAAATTTAATCGAAGATATACCAAAAACGTTGGCACACGCGATTGAAATTGAAGAAGGTATTCCTTTGGATTGCGTAAGTAACTTGAAAGAAATTGTGGATGAAATTACAAACAAGCTGAATGGACTTAAGGTATAACGGGGATAATGTTGAGATTAGTAATTTATTTAGTTTATGTCTTCAGTCTCAACCTATGCGTCTGGAAAGACCATTAATATACCATTTAGATGTTGGCGCCATGTACCCTAATGTAATATTAACGAATCGATTGCAACCCTATGCTATGGTGGACGAAAGTGTTTGTGCTGCATGCGATTTTAATAAAGTAAATGCTACTTGTCAGCGAAACATGGCTTGGACATGGAGAGCAGAGTACAGTAAGCGAGTAATCTTTGCTTTTCTTAAAAAATACAGAACATTTGCAGTGCCCGCTACAAAAATGAATATCACCGTATTCAACAACAACTTGAAACTGAAAAATTTCCACCGCAGTTTCCGGGGGGATCGTCTAGAGCATTTCACGAATTAACTCCTGAAGAACAAGCGGAATTGGAGAAAAAACGTTTATCCATTTATTGCCGTAAAGTGTATAAAAAACTCAAAGTGACCAAAGTTGAGGAGCGTACGTCGACAGTTTGTCAAAAGGAAAATTCGTTTTATGTCGATACTGTTAGGGCGTTTAGAGATAGGCGGTAATTCAAGAAAAACTCGCGCGTTTTCTACTTTTTTGAACACGTTGTTAATTACAGGTACGAATACAAAGGTCTTTCTAAGAAAGCGAAACAGCAGGTTACAATCGCAGTGAAAGGTGGAAATGCCGCTGAAATTAAATCTGCTAAAAATCGAGAAATTCTGTACGATTCTTTGCAATTGGCTCATAAATGTATTTTAAATTCGTTTTATGGATATGTAATGCGCAGAGGGTAATTAACGATTTCATTAATATTTGGGCAATATGCTAAAAATCTTTGTTTTTGTAGAGCTCGTTGGCATAGTATGGAAATGGGGGGAATCGTATGTTACACTGGTGCGAATATAATAATGAAATCTCGAGAAATTGTTGAGCAAGTGGGGCGCCCGTTAGAATTAGACACAGATGGAATATGGTGTATGCTTCCGGCGTCGTTTCCTGACAATTTTACGGTACTCACTACTAACGAAAAAAAATCCAAATTTAACATTTCTTATCCAAACGCCGTTTTAAATGCCATGGTCAAAGAACATTTTACGAACGAACAATATCACGAGCTAGTAAAGCCTGAAACGTTGGAGTACAAGCAAAAAAGCGAAAATTCCATTTTCTTTGAAGTTGATGGTCCTTATAGAGCGATGGTACTTCCAGCCTCTAAAGAAGAGGGGAAAAAATTAAAAAGCGATACGCGGTTTTCAACTTTGACGGGTCTCTTGCAGAATTGAAAGGGTAAGGTGTATAATGAAAACAGTTAGTAAATACTCCAACGACCACTTTTAATATTTAAATAACGAATTATGTATACGTGAAAATAACAGTATATTGACCATCTCCATGTAAACGTCGCTGTTACTTTAAACAAAAATTTATTTAAATACAATTCTAGGCTTCAGCCGTTGATTGAAATATCTGTAAAGATGAATCAACGTTACTGTCTCAAATTAATTTTTTTTTTATTGAAAACCAGTCGTGACCACCGGGTCCAAATATTTATTCACTTTTATTTTTTTTAAGAAAGAAATTGTAATAATTGTAACCTGCCAACCAACGCCGTTGACCCCCGTGCATAAAAAAAACAGTGTAACATTGGTTAAAACAAATGTTTTATCATTATAATCATTTTTTAAATTATTGATTTAATAATAATAATATATAAAAATTAAAATCTGGCCAGAAAACCTGAAGGCGAAGTTCAGATGGACAATAATTATTATTCTAATTGAATATTATTGAAATAAATCAATTGCTGCGAGTTCAAGTAAAAAAAGTAAATTTTTAATTATGTTTCTTCACCGATAGAAATTAAACGCGGTTATTTTAAAATAATAATACTACTAAAAAAAGAAGTTTGACTGGGATTTGATATAGTGGAAATATCCTAAAAACACTTTGGGACATATAAATCGGACTTTTCAAATTCCTCATGTTAAACAAAACGCTTTCAGATTCTCCGGGATACATGGTAACACTTTGTACCATTCGGGAAAAACAAATATTTTAAATTAAAAAGTATTACTACCTGGTTATTTATTGTATTATTTCTGAAACAGAGTGGCGCGTAATTTAATTTTGAATTGTTTCAGTTTATCATTGTACATAACATATAATGAATTCCAAAAAGTACGCATCATATGGAAAACCTTTTTAGAAATGACTTAGTGGTTAGTTTTTGCTTGGTTTAAAACTAAAATAACACTCATTGGTGGCAGTAAAGGGGTTCTTGGTACACGTCATATTTGACATGTGAATAATTAAAATATTCAAAAATGGTGTTTTTTGTAAAGATATCAGAAATAGTCATTAAGAGAAGTTGTTCGAAATGATATTTTAGACCTATAACCTGAGTTTCAGTTCAATATTGACAATTTTATTATTTTTCGAATTTCATAAAAATTTAGAAACTTGTGATGTTTTTGTCACCTTTTAAATGCTTTAGTTCTTTTTGCTGCGACATATGATCTTATTAAAATTGATATTTTTGTTCCTTACCATCCAAAAGGCTCCTTATTCATTAAAATGTTTGTTTGATAACAAAAAATTGAGCGCGTATGATTGTTTTTGCAACAAAGTTGTGTGTGAAGTTGTCTTTTGCGCATAATTTGGAACTAATAAAGAGATTAAAAAATTTACTAATGTACTATACTATAAGATGGAAAGCATTTTAAATGCAGACAATGTAACAGTGAACATAAGAAACGAGCGTCCCACACAATAATGCTATAACCGCAAAATGAGACTCAACGGATTATAGGTGCCGAACTCGAATTCCTAAAAATTTTTGATAGATATTTTTTACATTGCGTTTGCATGAACTTTAAACTTGTATTTTTGACCTTAAAATCGTCTTTTTCTTAGTTTATTTTAGAAATTTAAAATGAAACATCTTTTTTCCAACGCCCAATTTTGAGACGAGTAACTATAATGGAAAGTAAATTTTTTTCAAATATTGTATGTTAAAACATTACCAAAAAGTTAATTTTTTCAACCATTTTTTTGTGTCACTTTTTGTACTATAATTTAGCGTTTTTCGAAAAAAAGTTTAAATTTTAATTGAAGGAGGAATATTTTTTATACACAAATCTTTTTTTTAAATTCATTTATATGTACGGTTCGTCAATAAATCATTAAACTGAAAATGTGTCAATTTTTGAGGGGTTTTGAATTTTTCCACTTCCTCATATTCAGTGACTTTGGGTCCATGAAACCTATTGATGTTTTCTATCAAAATCCGCCGTCAAAAGTTTGGTTGACCAAATACCATTCTCCATTTAAACCGAATTCTTGTGTTATATTTCTTTACTTTTTATACGTACATAATTATTAATAATTTCGATAAATTACAGAAAAAACGATAAAAATCGAATAAAAAATCCGAAAAAATCGCTCGACGAAAGGCCAACGACTATTCGAAATTTATAATCAAAAATCTACTAAAATTTGTCTGTTTATCTACGAATTGGAACAAACGGCGGACTGTCACTGACAATTCTGTCTTTGAGAGGGATTCACTAAGTTTTTTTTGTAAGTCCGTGGTTAGGAATTCGATTTCGGCACCTACCTAGACCGAAAGGGAATAAGTTCGTACCCCTTTCCTCAGTTTTCTGAGCGAAAATTGTTTCAAAATTCGCCTTTTCGGACATTTAAACTTTCGAATTTAAACGTGGAAATTATACACCGGACGAGGAGTGGGTTACCGATGCGCATCCCGCCCCAACAAAAATGTTTTTGTACGACTAATCTTTGGGACGAACGAGTTGTAAACATTTTATCGTAGTGGAAGTAACTTTTTTAAACTCCGTGGATCGAACTAGATTGATCCGTTTCGATTTCCGCGTCGATATCTTAAAAACCGCCGTTCTTTACGTTTGAAAAGGTTTCAAAAAATCAAATACAACATCAATTTCACCTAATAAACAACACTATCGACTAATATTGGCCGGACCAAGAGGTCACGACTGGTTCCCAAAATCAATCCAGGGGCGATATTATGGACGTAATAATAATAATAATAATCACACATAATCTTTTTTAGAATACTGCAATACCGCAACTTTTTTGACATCTTACCTACATAGGTGTTGACAAATGGTTTTAAAGCAATCGAGTGTATAAATTTGAATTTTTTCTAACAATCATTAGAACCCGTTGTTAGATTAGATGGCAGCAAGTTTCAAGAACTTTCGATTTATCATATATTTTATATAAAATCAGTACCGAGATGAGTCAAGGTTCTGAGGTCATTACGTTGAAAGCAAAATCACAGAAACGTATTCAGAAACTTCACTCGGGAAAATCCTTCATATACAATAACGGTAGTTGACAGCTTTATTATACACACACCCCACTACATAAGGAATTTCTTAACAACATGAAAATTTCACGTTTGAGAAAAGTGTGTTTGTACATTTTTTGTAAAATATTCCCAATTTTAAATGTAGGTAATAATGTAGGGCACCAAATTCTAATTGAATTAGAAAAGGTGTCGTTTGAACACCCTGTGTTCCATTCCCATTAAAATTTTTATTATGTCTGTACACTAGGATGACAATATTTAATGTCTTAAAATTTGCTGACAGAAATTTTAAAACACAAAAAATAAACGACAAACAATAAAAAACAGCATAAAAAAACTATTAAAATTACGCATTTGTAATTATTATAAATAAATAAAAAAAATTTTTTATTGTTGTGTTTATTGAAATTCCTTAAAAAAAGAATGTGTCTCTTGAAGAAATCGTGTACTCCGTACAAAATCTAAACAACCGCTCAATTCATATTGTCACTTAAGAGATGTCCACGGCGAGGTGCGCGAAAAAAATGTTTCGGTTGAGTGAAGTTTCTTAAAATACGTTTATTTTTCTGTGGCAAAATCACTTTAAACATCTTACGAAGTTGAAACCGGCGGATGTTTTTAATAAAGTGTGTTGTTTTAACATATTACGCCCGATTACCAAATAATGTTAAAATTTAGGGGAATACCGACCCACCCATCTATTTGGTAATGGTAATATCTAGTCGTACACAAAAATCCAGCCGTATCGGAATTTTTCCGAGGTTGAATGATAATTTGACTGAGATAGTATGTTTAATGGCAAAAATAACTTTTAATTTGATTAAAATATAAAATTTTAACCAAAGTTAAAGAGTGAGATTGAAGACAGTTCATTATTATATACCATTTAGAAGAATAAAAAATATTTAAGTGTAATGATTACATTGCTGTAGAAATATTGTTATTAATTTCTTCGACATAAACCAAAGTTTATAGATTAGCACAATAAGTTTTGCCAGACTTAATATCGACTCGTGTTAACGTACGTAAATGCATTCGCATTAAGTAACTTTGTCAACAGACATGTAAAAGCAGTTACATAAGTCGATCCTTCGATAATTGATAATTGTGCATCCAATAGGGAATATAGGTTGACAGCGTGATCGTTAACAGGAGTCGACACTAGGTGTCGCAAAACTTACTGTGCTAATCTATAAACTTTGGTTTTAGTTAAAAGATAGATAATAAATCCTCATCCTCTTATTAAATGTTTATACCCGTTTCTGAGCGTTACACACCTCTCTGCATGTGGAGAGATTTACTAATCTAACTAAGTCTCGTTAGTTTGCCATTGATTTGTGAAAAAAATGTCGGAAAATTTGATGTTCACACCAGCAATTAATTCCCTGATGCCTTCTTAACAGTTGACGCATCTAAACACTGAGCCACAACAGATTTTGATATAGGGACCGCCACATACAACTGAGTTTTTACAGTTAGCACAGAGTAATAATCTTGTCAAAACATGTACACAGTGTAAAGGTAACAATCGGAACATAATAGCTATTTATGTAATCAGTGACGAAACGCATGATTTGTTCTAACGAATGTGATAATTGCGGGACTCGCGAGTCCCGCAATTATCACATGAGTTACAAAACATCATGTTTCGTTAGGTGTTACATACAAGATTTTTGTAATTTTGACAAAAACAGAGTAAACATGGTTAATTCAATATCATATTAACACATTCCAATTGTATATATATATATATATATATATATATATATATAATTGTATATACAAATTTAAAAAAGCTAAACGGATATTATCCATATAACCTCAAACAGTAAACATGGTTTGAGAAATACCAACTGGTTTCAACACTTACTTTGATTATGAAAATGCCACTTTACATGTCAAAATTAGAAAATAGTAGATTATTTTACTAGGAGTTAAACAATATAATTGTTGAGCTTAAAAGTTTGCTGGCGAGATGTTAGCCGAGACAGCAAATTAAGCTGAAACAATTATATTTTTAACTCCAAGTGAAATATATTATTTTTCTTCAAGCGACAATAAAACGTCATATTATTGAACTACTGGCAGACGCTAAAAACTTTTTTACTGTCTAGACATTAAAAGCAAAACAGTTATTTTGTTTTCACAACTATTTAGAGGTTGGTACCTCGGTTATGTCATATTATGAATGTAACAGTAAAGTACCAACTTCATTCGTTCAGAATAAAACGTCACTATAACACTCGAGAATCTCGAAAATTTGAAAATTACAATTACATTTTTTAACTCCAAGTGAAATATATTATTTTTTCTTCAAGCGTTTATTGCTAGTTTTCATGTGTTATTTTCAAATTTTCGAGATTGTCGAGTCTTATAGTGACTTTTATTCTCGACGAATCAAGTTGGTACTTTACTGTTACATTCATAATATGACATAACCGAGATACCAACTCTAAATAGTTGTGGAAACAAAATAACTGTTTTACTTTTAATGTCTAGACAGTAAAAAGAATTTTTAGCGTCTGCCAGTAGTTCAATAATATGACGTTTTATTGTCGCTTGAAGAAAAAAACTTTTATTAGGTTACAGACAGATGTATTGAAAATTCAATAAGAAAGAAAGTTTGTTATAAAATATTACAAACGCCAACTATCAATTAAATATAACTTATCTGTCTTTAATTTGACGTAAATGCCAGTGTGTGATTTGTGTGCCAGTGTTGCCATCTAGGACACCGTGTTTTACTATACCTATGTAGTTCTGAAAGCCTCGGTGAATTATTACGACATTACGTAATTATCAAATGTTCCATGAGTAGGATACAAATTCAGAACCAACAGAAATACACCCTTATCTATTGCACTTATCGACTGGTGCTCTTGCCTTACTTGCTCATTGCATAATATATTATTATAGACAGATTTAAAATCATCGGTGAATACGGCCCATGATCTACAACTTGAACGATAGATATTGATTATTTACCGCAATTGTATCATGTTGAAATTCGAAAGATATCTTTACTAATAGAAGCCCAATGCCGGATGGGCATTCACGAGAAGCGTTCGAAATATTTTAATTCATGAACAACCCCTGTTCTGTCTCAATCTTATATCAAGGAATCTGATATAATTAGGCATTAGATTAATACATTTTTTTTGTTCTTCCTTCATCTGCGTACCGCTCATTGTCTTACCCAATTCTTCAGATGCCTTGATAAACGAAGCATCGGCAGTAAGATAGAACACGGGTTGTTAATGAATTACAACCTTCTGAACACCCCTCTTGAAGGTTCAACCTCCGTTGGGGTTCTATAGTTAACTAACAGTACAGGAGTTCTAATTCTAATTTAATTTTTTTTTAATAAATACATGTTTAGCATAGGGAGTTCGGAAACTATTAAAGATAGACAAACAGTTAAATGGGGAAAGAATTGTATTTTTATGAGATCACAAAAATGTGCTATTCGTTCTTTCGAAAAAATACACAGCTAGATATTTCTAAAAATAAGTTTTTTGGTAAATTTGTTTAGACTATGTTGCTTTGTTATTATCGATTCTTCAAAAATATTATACAAGGAAAAGTTTTAGTTATTTCGGTGGTAAATAATAAAGCAGTTTCGAAAAAAGAATCAAAATTGATCATATGTATTTTATTTATAAAAATTATGACATGGTATATCATTTTAATCGTAGAAAATGCATCTTTATTATGAAGTCATTAAAAAAAACAGAAGCGTATGTCATTACTCAAAAATTGTATGTTAAATAAAAATTTTGACTAGACTTTACTATTTACCACAGAAACATCTAAAACTTTTCCATCTATATTTTTTTTGTAAAGTTAATAATAACCAAACTATAAGCACAAACGAATTCATCAAAAAACTTATTTTTCGAAATATCCAGTTAGCTGTACATTTTTTTCGAAAAAACAAAAAGTACATTTTATTAAACTCAAAAGACTACAATTCTTTCCCTATTTAACCGTCTCTCTAACTTTATTTGTTTTCGAGATTCTTATGCTAAACATAGAAAAAAACTCACCCTGTATATATCATTTAGTAAAAATTTTGTTAAAATTACAATGTTACCTTAAGAACAGATTAAGAAAAAAAGTTACAAAGTCTAAACAACTGAGAAGTGATTATCTCCTTATGCACTCAACTCTCCAATATTGTCAATATCGCAGAATTACATTAAATACTAAAATCATGGTAAAATGTTGATTACAAAATTACCGATTGTTAAATGTCTATGAAATCGAAGTTTAATTGTTATTTATACATTTAATGGATCAGTGCATAACGAAATAATTTTAACTTAACGTTAAATGAATGTGCACCTCTTTCCTTAACAATTTTTATTTTTGAAAAAATTATAATTAGATGACAAATTTAAGCACATTTGTGTTTGTCTGATTTTAGATGTACCTATCTTGAAAATGAAGCCAAAAAAGGAAAGAGGTGCACTATTTATTTAATCTTAACTTATAATTGTAATTTATTACTGCGGTATTATCCGAATCTTGTACATATTTATGTAGATTAGTTGCGCAAATCAAAAGAAAAACATTTCTTTGATATAATTTTTTTGTGCTCACTTTCTAATAACGTCTGTAACGATTGTTTGGATTGTGACCGCTATTCACAAATATTAATTGTAAATTGTGTTTAGTTTTGAAGTTAAGCGTCGAGGGAACTCCAACTCATCAAGATATTTCAATCGTCGGTGTTCGAAGCTTTTTTAAAAGGTGATTCTCTTGAGACTTGTTACGAAGCTGTCGCACAAGTTGCCGATTATTGGTTGGACGTTTTGTACTCTCACGGTCGACATATGCCTGATTCCGAGTTATTTGACTTAATTTCGGAAAATCGTTCTATGTCGAAAAAATTGGAAGATTACGGCGCCCAAAAGAGCACTTCTATAAGTACCGCGAAACGTTTGGCGGAATTTCTCGGAGATCAAATGGTTAAAGACGCTGGGTTGGCCTGTAAATATGTGATATCGCGAAAGCCGGAAGGTGCTCCTGTTACTGAAAGGTTCTTTTAATTTTTACTACATTCCTCGATAAACCATTATCAAATTACAGAGCGATACCTTTAGCTATATTTCAAACCGAAGAAGCTGTTCAGAAGTATTATTTGCGCAAGTGGTTAAAAGATTCTTCTTTGAGTGATTTTGATATTAGGGATTTGTTAGATTGGAGTTATTATATTGAAAGGTTGGGTGGCGCTATTCAGAAGATTATTACTATACCAGCTGCTATGCAAGGGGTAAGTGTAAGATAGTGAGTTTCGAAAATTATTATAACCGTCTGTAGGTATCCAACCCCGTTCCCAGAATTAGACATCCTGACTGGTTACACAAAAGAATACTTGAAAAAAACGACAACTTCAAACAAAGACGAATTAATGATATGTTTGCTTCGTGCCCAAAAACTAATACTGTCGTAGCTGCAACTAATAAACCAACTCCTGATATCGAAGATTGTGGCGTAACAAAAAAATCACCGATCACTAAAAAACCTGTTGCAAACGTGAACAAACGAAAGCGCAAAACTGACAATGAATTTGAGGACATCGATTTGCGTTTGACTTGGAGGGAAGTTTTAGGAAATCCACCAGCTTTAGGAGAAACCATTGTAAATATTTTCGAAATTTAATAAGGCGTAATAAAATATTTGTTGCGTTTAGGATGAATTTCAAGTATGGTTAGAATTTCAAAAGAAGAAATGGAGGTATCAAGTGACACAACGTTTGGATTCTCGTCAGCTGATTAAGAGGTTTAGAAGAAATAACGACGTTGCTCGATCGACTTCTGGTCGATTAGATGGATTTATAATGAAAGCACAACGTACTTTGGTAGTCAAAGCTTGGCAAATTCTGCAAATCATTCCATCTAATACACCAGGGGAATTTCGAATGTGGATTCTTGTGGGTACTACCACGTTTGGTCTATTCCTTGTAATTTAATGTTCACGTTTAAGGTTGAATCCGAGATGCACGTAATAAAATTGATCATTCCTAGAACGTTTTACGCGAATTTGCGAAAACCAAAATGCGCAGATGTAGGCGACCTATTTACGAAGTGCAACAAAATTTTACCGCGTTCTAATCCAGTTTACAATTTATACATGTACACGACAACTGAAATTACTTTTGTAAAACAGCGAAGGTAACGCGAATAAACCTTAAAAATTCATACTAACACAATTTTTTAAAGAACACTTCAAATAGAACAAACCGATCCTGGTGTAGAGGGAATCTACGAAATGCAAGTCCCTTTAATTTTTCGGGCTTTCGTACGATTGGGTTGCGTGTGTCGCGTGATATCGAAATCTTGCGATATGAACACGTTTTCTCTCTTAGATTTGGAAATAACGACATTTGCTCGTCAAGCGTATTTACCTAAAGGCAGCTTAAAACATATATATTTGTATCAGCATCGCGCTAATTCGGATAAGCGACAGTTCTTTGGATTGTTTTTAACTCCGCTTAAGAAAGCTTTTGTTTTTGTTGTCGAAAACGCGAGACACAACGAAATGCCGAATTTAAATACCATTTACCAAGCAGAAAGAATAGTAGAGTACGTGTTTTAATTCAAACCATCGGTTACTATAAATTCCTTTTTTTTAGAATTGAACGCAACCCTGACGAAGAGACGTTTGCACCTGAGGATTTGCAAATTACAGTGCGTATAGAGACCGATTTGAAAGAAGTGTATAAATTCCTTCAAAAGCACATTATTGCATATAAAGATGAGAAGAAGGGACCTACCCTCCTTGCTGTACAAGCACTTGATGGTGTTGCGCCTTTGCAAAGTAATGTTCCTGCTTTGAACGAATTTCCACAAGTGCATATTCATGTTAAAGTAAGTTGTTCGTGTGCATTATTGTTTTCGTAATTATTTTCTCGTTCGTAGGATGTTGAAGACTTATACAATAACATTGATTGGAGAAGAATAGGAGCAAAAGCATTAATTCGCCATTATCTTAATAGTGAAAAAGTTTTAGATTTCATAACCGAGCAATGTCGTTATTATCATTTACCAATTGGAAATTTGCCCGTAGATCCGACGTTGTTCGCCTCTGATCTTTTCTTTGCTCGTCATTTGACTAAACAAAATCATGTGTTATGGTGCTCTACTATTGACCTCCCTGACTTAGGTGGAAGTCAAGAAAATAATGCCAGGTAAGTGAACGTATTAACTTTATAGGTTTACAGTTGATTGTTGAGTGGTGTATTAATACATCAAAACGAATAGATTAGTCTTTATTATGCATTGAATTTTATTTACATGGAATTATTGCTTTTCGTTTGATATTGTACGTGACATTTGTTCCATTTCCTTATCTTGCATCGACGCGGTCCGTCCGTTTGCTTCACCTTGAAATAAAATAAACTTGCTGTCTCATTGTAAATTTCGTCAATGTAATTGTATTTCATCATATAGAAAGTTCTGGTAGCGGTGTGTACACTAGACATGATAAGAATACCCTATTACCGTTTTAAGTCAGTTGATGATCGACTCTTGCTCATTTTAGTTAAGTGTGACGCACGTATGAGTACCGAGAATAAATAAATTTCCAGTTTGAAGTTAGTTAGGGGGTGTTTTTCCACATTTTCCTAATTTGCGGATATTCGAATTTCTTCATACCGAAAAATTTAACCTTCGAAGTTTTTGCTCGTCCAGTTTTGCGATGTTGCGGTTTAAACTTTCCGTACCACAAACAAACTTAAATTCCTATTTGGTAGGAACATTTAAACACAGAATTTATTGATACCGACATGCCAGTTTTTTTGGCGTTTATTATAAATAGTTATCTTGATCCGACTTCTCGTCTTCGTTTCTAACGTCTCCGTACCGCCACAACAACATGCCGAAATTAAAAAGGGCTTTGAAACTTTGATGTAAATTATAAATGTCGCGAAATGATTTTGTGCTTACGCGCATATTATTACATTTTCGTACGCTTTCATTAATTGATTGGATATTTTGTGTGTATATTTTAACCTATCAATGCAAGACGTTCAAGGTCAGATTTTGTTTTCGTCTGATTTGTTCAGTGAGCGTAACGCAGATAATATTTGATTAAATTAAGTTCATTTATTAATTAAAATCATGTGATCAATTAGATTTCTTTTCCCTAGTTCTGCAATGATAATCACTATACTTTGTTTATTTGATACATTTTTGTGATGTTTTAAATGCAATAAATCTGGTAAATTTTTCTTTGTAACGAACCTTTTTAATTTATATTTGATTTTATTTTTGTGTGTTGTGTTAACTGTTAACAGATTTGTGGCAGTATTTTCTTAAGGTAAGTCAACTGGAAAGTAGCCTCTGGACAGGATTTCAGTGAACAAGGGTTGAAGCTATTTAACGTCGTGACCTTGTTTGGCGCCCTCCCGATCTTGACGATATTTATCGATTGTTAACGATTTTGCAACCATACGACCTTACCATTTCACGAAGGCAAATCGTCTTCCTCCCACTGAGCTACGGTGCAACCTCTATTTATGTTACGTTTTTAATTCATAATTGCCGTTAACTTCTTTTTGCGTGTAAATTAAAATTTCATATTTAAATAAATTATTATTAGACCCACGCCTAACATAAACCTATTCATGTTAATGTATTAAAGGTACCAATTGCAAAACATTTTGATTTTTGGATTGTTATTTAGTTCGACGTGTTATAGCTACATAAAAAAATGGGGTTGCCTATATTTCTCGTGGAATTGAAATAAAAATAAAATGTTTACATTTTGGCTAAAATTAGTTTAGCTAGTGTTTTGTAATATTGTGACTAATAACTGCATTATTTCCGAAAAGACACGATATTTAATTTTTTTGGAATGGGATGGAATCGGCAAGAAAATCGCACGATGCAAAGTCAACGAAAAGTTATATATTATTGCTTGCGTGCTATGGTTTCCGGACAACCATGATCAATTTCCGAATATTTTGCGAAATTTGATTTTTTTGTTTACATAAATCTACAAAATAGAACAGACCCTTCAATCATTCATTTGTTCCTCATTTTAATGAGGCCATATGGGTGTTTCAAAAGATTCTGAAATATGAAACATTAACACTGGAATAGTTTGTGACTGTCTATACCTGCCTTATACGATACTTGCTTAATAACTTCTTCCGGGTTTCTCCATGTGTTAAAACTTGCGTTCAACGTTTTGCTGTTCATGGCTTCTTCAGGATAACTGAACTGCATCTCTTCTTATGTATCTTGGGCACCGATCGTATCATTTTCGCTCCACTGACCTGACAGTTTGATGTAACAGCTTTTCCGCGTATTACTAAGATACTTTTCTATTAACCGTCTTGTGCTTCTCTATTTCTATTGCTTCCCTGACGGGTCGTTTTCTGTAGACTGTAGTATTTGGTAGTGGTTTTCACATCTATGTTGTCCAAATCCATTGTGTTCTGCCACTGCCGGTTGTCCAATTCTTTTGAATCATGTGTCTTTTTCTTGGATTTTAGGCTTAGCCAGTAACTGCAGTATTTCAGCACAAAGGGAGCCCTAGGGTTTTGTTTGGAAGGTGACACAGTGTATATCTGACATCTTATGTTTTTTACAGATCTTAATAACTGATACTGGTGCTTACTAAGTTTAGCCTCTACTAGTAGTGAAAGTGCTTCGTCTGGAGAATAAAAGGGGATTTCTTCTTTTTTTCTTGTAAACCTTTCCATGAGGTTTTAATTTTTTACTCTCGTTGGTATTATTTGGGCGGACTCTATCAAAAATTTCGCTTCATGGTGTTGTCCTTCTGATCGAAGCTTTATTTGAGCATCAAACGAAAGCACTTTTGAAGAAGTGTTACTCATTTTTTCTGCGTTTCGATCATTCAGAGCATTATTCAAATCCGTCTTTTATACAACCCCGTTGGGGAACTGACTGCTTCCAGTCATTTGTTGTTAGCTTTCTTTGTTCTGTTGCTTTTATCCCACTTGAATAACCTGAAGAAGATGCCTGACAAATGTTTCTTTACTACCTAATCTTCTGTGGAAAATGTGCTTCAACGAATTAATTGTGTATGTTTTTGCAGGCTCTTAGCAGAAACTCAAGAGGAAGCCAGCGAAATTTGCAATACGCCGGGATGGTACTCCAGTGTTTGCGTTGAGTTAGACATCGACAGTCTCGCCATTAATACGTTACTACAAGCATACCATGTTACCGATTGTGAAGGAACGAGTGCTGCGACCGCATTTGATGCAGCCGTTCCAGCTTCACTAGACGATCTGGTTGGCGGCAACAATATGGTGAACTATGACGAATCCAGCAGATGCGCCGAAGCCTTTCGCATTTTAAGAAATATGGTGACCGTATGGATGCACGATATTTCAATGTACAGAAATAAATTTGCTGATTTTCAAGTGATACATTTCTATAGGTAAAAAAATTCTGTCGAAAACTACTAGTTACTAATATTAATTTAAATATTCCATAGATGGTTAAGATCTCCAAAAGCACTTTTATACGATCCAGCTTTATTACATACTTTGCAGAATTTAATGAAGAAATTATTTTTGCAACTGGTTGCCGAGTTTAAAAGACTAGGATGCACTATTATATACGCCAATTTTAATAAAATTATACTTTGCACTAAGAAAAGATTGGTGAAAGATGCAATTGCTAATGCCGAGTTTGTCATTGCTTCAATTAGGAATAAAGAATTATTTCATTCTTTACAAATCACGTATAGGTAAGAACTTGTGTTTCTAACGCGTATGATGGTATGACTGTTGTTTTTAGTCAATGCTGGGAACAATTGTTATGGTTGGATATAGCAAATTATGCGGGAATTAAGGGCAAATTACCTGATGGAATTATGGGAGAGGCCGGGGATCTTCATATAGAACAGATGGAGACAAATGAAAATAAAGAAGATAACGATGAGGCAAGTAGAAATTGCTATGTACAGTGCTGTAATTTTTCCATTGATGGGTATAATTTTTCAAATAATTGGTATTTTTAAAGTATTGGTTCTCATAGTGCGATTTAAATGCATCTTCATGTCCCTTATTGAAATATATGAGATACACTTTTGTATTAGAAGAGTAATATTTTAACTTGAAAATTTAACTCGTGTAGATTTAAATTTTACATAAATTAACTCTTGTCAAAACAATCGCATTAACTACATTAAGACTGATTCTTTTTATAGACGGTGTATCCGTAGAGGAGCATCTCATTTAATAACTATAATAAATATTCTAATAGGTGTAGCCGTTATGATTTTGAATAATTTTTCTTAAAACCACGTATTTAATTATTTTTTTAAGTTTTGCATAAAACACAGATCATTGAAATTGATCCAAACTTTTAAAATTTGATCTTATGTCTAGGATTTCATCTAAGGTATACATTTATACGTTGAACATTTGAAAATAGACGTAATGCAGATTATACTCTATTTGCAGCCGGTGATAGTAATGAATTGGAATTTAATCGAACAATTACCAGAAGAGGCTGGATGTCGCAACAGCTTTAACACCATAGTTGCTGGTTACATTAACGCAATTTACATGAAATTACAAGAAGAGGAAAACAAAGAAAATATTATAATTGGTTTAAGCCAACCATCATTAGGTTTGGCAGCTCATGAGAAAGTTGCCAAGTACGCCAAGGAAATCATAGCTGGTGAAATAAGCCAAAATCTATTCAAGTATGTTAGTTCTTCTTTTATTAAGCTTAAATGATTTAAAACAATTTTAGAATAACAGAGAATGCTAAATCGTTTGCCCTTAAAATCAGATGGTGTTAGTCCGGCATTAGATTTTGTAAATGCAATTTGCCATGTTTTTCAGTTAGATCCTTCTGTGCGCGAAGAAGTGTACAATCTCAAATGTAATTTGCTTAGGATTGTAGGTAAGTGTAAGTGAAGTTGATTTGTGTGGATTTAAAGCAAGGATAATTTGCAGGAGTGGGTGAATTTTCTGAGAAGGCAGTTTGGAAAGATCAAACAGTATCTTATGTAATCCCTCAGTTAATATGCAAAGCTTGCAATCATTGCAGAGATCTAGATCTGGGACGAGATCCCCATCGCACAGAAGATGCCTGGATATGTCCTCTATGTAACACCGAATATAATAACAATGAAATTGAAGGGATTTTATTAAATATAATTGGCAAAAAATTAATAGCATTTAATATACAAGACATGCAGTGTAAGAAATGCGTTCAGGTAAATAAATCACATAATTTAAGAATAAGAATTTAATCAAGATTATTTATAGATAAAAATGGAAAATTTAATATCTCGCTGCCACTGTGCAGGAGAATTCCAGGGGTTAATATCGAGAAATGATTTTGTAAAGCTCTTAAAAACATTCATGAGATTAGCTACTGCCTTTAATATGATTGTTCTTAAAGAATTTATCAGTGATATTCTATTGTTAATAAGATAGTTTTAAGCTGTATGCTTAGATTTAAGTAATTTAATAAAGGTTTTAATTTAACAAAGGGGTAAATTTAATGAAATTGCCAATTAATTGATTCAATGTTGTATTTTATCTTAAATGTAGTTTACAAGTTCTAAAGAGTTTAATTGCCGAATTCCTATTAACAAATATGAAAATTTTATTTTTGTTCCATTTTAATGGGATCTATGACAGGGTCGGCAAATTTAAATGAAGGAAATTGTGTCATATCTACGCCTTGGTAAGCCACCGTACTGTCGTAATCTTTTCTATTTCTTGAGACAATTCTTTTGTATTTCTGGAGACGGGTCTACAAGATTATTGCCCCTGAAAGATAAATAAGTTAATTATAGTACGATATAAAAATCGATTAATACCCGCCACTTTTTTGCTTGTACTCTCTGATTTTGTCAATAAATAGTTGTTGTATTGGATCGGAGGCCTTGTTGAAAACAGGAGCTACTATTCCTAGATTACGTTGACACACTACAACCCGAAGGTGATGTTTAATTCCACTTAGAGCTGGCCGAAATAACATCTACAAATTGATTATGTAATAAGCACAAAAATTGAAAAGGTAGTAACCCAAAATTTATTTCATTTAACTGATTAAAATATTTTTAAAAACACGTTACTTTTTTGCCTTTTGTAAATATGCGTTGACAAAATTGATTTGATAATTGTTTCAACGCTCTCTTGATGATCTTGTTATTATAACGTAACCACACTGTGTGTCTAGGGAGTTGTTACTGAAAATGAAAAATATGGTTGGTAGACCTGCTGAGTTTAAAAATGTTAATGCGGGCTTTTGCATTAAATAATTTTTATGAGCCTGTAATTATAAGTCTTGCAATTGTACTAAGAGTTGCACACCACCTTTACATAATAATTTTTATATACGTGTGGTCACAAATATAAGATGATTTAGTATGTAGGTATTGAACATTTGAATGCGTCTTTAGCAGTATGCTATTCAGAAGAGTTAAAGTCACTCATTTTTCTGTTCAAACTGAGCACGAAAAAAATGGTTTTATATGTGTAACTGGATATATTTTATAATTTCATTCAAAACATTAGTTTTAATAATAAAGTACCTATTCGATGGGGATTAAGCTTTCAATACTTCAACACTTTTTATTTTATACGTTATGTAAATTGTAAATTGCGCAAAAACTGTAACACTCAGGAATAGGACTTTTTTCTTTTGTTAACCTTATGAATAAAATACAGGGTGTCCATTTATAATAAGGTTCATATTACATATTGAATGATCTGATAATTAACCTCTGTAAATTCTAAACACTATGTAAAGAGACGTTTAATATTTAATCATAGAATACATTAATCAAATATCCAACTATTTAGACGTAAGAGTAAATTTGTTATGATTAGTGGGATTAGAAGATATTTATTTTTTTAATACTCCATATTTTAAGAAAAGTCGACGTAACGCAGAACACTCTGTATTTAGGCATAGAGAACCTTTATGAAGTAAACCTCATTCTTTACTGGCAATCAAAAAACGCATTAAGATTCCATAAGAAAAATTTATTTATTTATTCGTATGGTACATTTCAAAAATTTTATATTGTGATGTAAGTGTTATGTATGGTGCCCCAGAAGACCAGTATAAACCTGTATAGCGTGGTAAAGAAACCGTGTGCAATTGTGGATTGGTTCGTCTTGACAAAGAATTTGCTTCAAGTTTAGGAAAACCACTAAAACCGAAACATGTCAACCTTTACCCATAATATTAAATAAGTGTATAAACATTATAGAAGATAAATAAGAACATAAAATATAACAACATAGCAAAAATATATAACTTTGACGCGTCACACTTTTTTGGGACTACTGTATATTTAAAAATATTTTAAAAATTTATCAATCAAACTCGTGAGACTTTGTCTTGCTGTAATCTCTCCGTCCCGTTGGTGGTGATTCACTCTGTATATGTAAAGGGTCAGGAAGGGTATATACGCACAATTTTGTGAGGAATAGCGTTTTCAAATAAATAGTCCCACACCGTTCTTAACATAAGTGCGTTACGGAAGTACACCTCGCTTATATACACGTTAGGGTACTAAACTGTAAACTCCCGGTCATGTGCTATATAAATTGCGCCAATTATGAGTAATTAAAAATTTTTCTCAAGAAACACCCTGTATTTGATAAATTTTAAATTCTTTGGAAAAAAAAAGGCTAATTTCTTTAAGGATCTCTATACCTAGGCTATTACGGTTCCTCAGATAATTAGATTTTTCGAAAAATGTGTGAGGTCTTATTAAATTATTCTCCGATGCAAGATGAAGTCGAAGAAAAAACTCACTGGTTTCAGACTAATAACTAATCACTTCAATCAACCGTTAAACTCAAAATTTCAGGTTTTTCCTTTGTGTACATATCTAAGTATAAATGTAAGTTGGTCTTGGTGACTTATGTCGGGAGTTGAGTCTACAATGATGGAATAATATTTTGCTGTTTTTACTTCTTCTATAAAAGTTTTCATTAATTGCTTTTTCATAATTTGAATAAATTCGTCACATATTTGATGCGACAAATAACTCACAGAACCTTTGCCTTTATTAGCGAAGCGCTTTAAATGTTCAGGCAAAAATTGATCAAAGTTTGCAAGATAAACTAAACAGCTTAAATAGTTCCATTTGTTTTGACTATCTATGTTTTCGTTTGAACCTCTAAACGCCAAATCTTGTGTAGCAAGAAACTTTATTAGTGGCTACTATTCTCTTAAGTATTTTTCCAGTAATGACAGTAATAATAATTTGCAAACATAACAATAGACAGCTTTAATGGTCGCGTTAAATATTAACCATAGTCTCTTCTCTCTTTACCACCATTTGGTTCTCTCTGTAAAACTGCTATTCGTTAAATTTCTATAATAAGTCCTATCGCAGACACTAAAGACGAGCGACTACTTTCATTTTTCAATTACAATTAGAACAGTGACAACGACACAATGTTATTTTGTATTCGTTTGTAAATCTGACTGATCGTGCTATGATATACAACGAAAAACAAAATTGTTTCTGTATTAGGCATTATTGTATTCGGCCGAATGTTTTTTTTTATATCCGTACTCTTTGCTTTTAAATGAGATACGATGCTTTATTTATTAACGATTAGTTGAGTTTATCCTTAAGTGTAGTTATTACTTAATAATAATACTCTTGTTTATCTGTTTATAATATGACTTAAAAGTTAAAACAAAAGAAGGAAGGTTCAATTTCGTACCATGTCTTTTACTACGGTCACATTATTTTTATATTTTTCCTATTCGTTCATTAGTAAGGACATCTTATCAATGACAATTTGAAGTTTTGAACAATAATTTTTACTTGAATACGTCGGGGTCCCATAGGCTAGGAACCCAGTATAATTGATAAATCAGTGACTTATTCTCAGCGTTTTCATTACAAAGTACACTGATGAAATTTAAAACTTGGACACCACAATTTCTGTAAACAAAAGTTTGCACATTGTGAAGCGGGCTTAAGGGTATCATTTACAATTCTAACAGCAGGTAGTCTCAGCAGGGGTTATCTTATAGAAGGACTGTAGAATGAATCATTACACTAAGCACGTTTTAGAAAATAGGTAATTTACGTTGCTTACTTAATTTTTTTCTTTAAAGAATATATTTGAAGGTATCGCTAATTAAACACCATAGCTCGATTAATTATCGAATCAAAATTTTGTTTAGGAAATGTTTACAAAATAAAATTAGAAATAATTTTGATTTAAAAAACGTCTACAAGCAATAACTTTTAAATTAAATCAAAAACTAAACATGGTTATTTGGGTTGACTGATTATTACTTATTTTAAAATAAATCTAACCTACTAATTATTGTAAGTTATTAAAAAAAATCATTAAACTCTCTATTCATAATATTTAGTCCTTACAAAATGTATATTTTATGACGTTTCATTTTTTCTGTAGTTAATATAAAAGTGAAAATAAAAAATAAGGCAATTCTTATTGTCAACGTATATATTTAGTTTTTGACAAGAATTTATTACATAATTATAATTAAGATACGCAAGTTATAATTTAAAATTAAATGAAAACGTTTTTTTTTTTTAAATAAAGGTATTACTATACAGGGTGTCCGGAAATTATGCGCAAAAACTTCGGGTGCTAATTCTAGAGTAAAAATAAAGCCCACAAGTCTCTATAACATTTTTCGAAAACTCAAAGGTAAAGGATCTACAGCACTTTAAAGTTAGGATTTTTAAAAACATTTTTTTTTAATTTTTTTGTTTCTTAACCGATTAATTTAAATTTGGCACGCTGATTACTCATGCTCATGCGAATAAACGTACAAAATTTGACTTGATTCATCCATCAAGCTTAAAGGGCTGGAACAGCCTTGTCATGCATTTAATTGCTCGAAACTTTTTTGCTGTTGACTTTTTGCTAATTTCATTTACTTTGAAGTTTGTCTTGAGCACGTGTAGATACTTTAGGTCTACCACTTCCGATGGCTCTTTCCAAAGTGTGTTCAAGATTCCATTTTACTCGGTAATGTCCTACGGTGCTTTTGGTATATCTAACATACGTGAAATTTCACGCACGCTACGGCCCGCCGCTAATTCCGAAACAATCCGCGCTTTCAAATCAGCACCGAGATGAGGTGGCATTTTCACAACACTTGAAATTTTAAACTAAAATGGAATTTACATTTCTTACTTTATTTATTGGTTCACACTACCCTTCTCAAACAGTAGGTAATTGTTTATTTATTACATACTTCTAATGACCAATGTAACAACCCCACCTTAGAAGCAATATTATTCATAAAGTAAAAGCAATTTCCTTATAATGCTAATGGACAGGATTTTCTTTTAAGTATTAAGATTACAATAGAGGACTTATAAACTTTCGAAAATATCTAATTATAAATATTTACACTGCAATTGCGCTTTTTCCTTAATAATTTCTTAGCAATAACATACACGTTCTTGGTTTTAAGTTGTCATAAATTTGATATGATATAAATTTGTGTTTCTAATATTACATCACAAACTAATCTTTATTCGCCAAAAATTGTTGCTTAAGTTGTAAAGCTTCGTACACACCTGAACAACAAACCGAGCAACAAACATAACAACGAACCGAAAGTCAAACAGAACGACAAACGATCTTTTATGATTTCCACAATCCGAACAACAAACGGAACGTTTGTGCTGTTCCATAATTATTTTCAGTAGTTTTCAGTTCATATATATTTATTATTGAGAAGAGAAAATTGCGGAAAAGCACAAGAAGAAAAATTATAATTTACTTCGCTTTTTTTTATTTTGGAAATTTCCCGCCCAAATGATGCTAATAGGGACATCATTTTTTCTTGCATTCTTAAACACTGATTAATTTAAAACATTTTTCTTCTGTCAACTCCATAATATTACCTAAAACACAACAAACCCACAAAGGGAGGACAAAAATAAATAATTTAATTCTCCCGCATAAGTTTGTTCGCCGTTTTGTTTGATGTCGGCATTCGCGCGCATTTTCTTTGATGTCGGAGAAAAAACCGACAAGTTGCGGGAACGCCGCAAACCGTTCGTGGAACAATCAGGACTTGCGAATCTGTTCTAAAATTCGTACGTAGCACCGTCCAAATTAATGTTCCGATTGCCGTTCGGTTCGTTGTTCTGTTTGTTCCTCGGTTTGTTGTTCAGGTGTGTACGAAGCTTTACAATAAGCATATTAATATGAACTATATCTTATGAAAGGAGAGTTATGTAACTATAATTAACGACTTAACGTTACGTTAGTAGATTCCATTTACTATTTACACATATTTTCTTGGAACATTCGATAATTAACTATCGGGATATGATGACCCTATACTTCGCAGGTTGTGCGCAACTGGATACAAGCAAATAACTTGGAGCTGTTACCCTGGCCAGCAAAAGCCCAGATTTTAACATTATCGAAAATGTTTGGGCTCGAATACTTGCTGTTATCCGAAGACAACAAGGGCCAAATTTTATACCAGTAAACCGTAATGCACTAATTGCAGCCATTGATACCGCATGGGAAACGATTAATATTAATTATATTGATACCTTGATAGCGTCAATGAGCAGACGCCTCCAAGAATGTATCAATAATAATGGAGGTCACACCCATTATTGATTTCTTATATTTATTTATATAGTAATACCTTTATTTAAAAAAAAAGTTTTCATTTAATTTTAAACTATAACTTGGTATCTTAATTATAATTATGTAATAAATTCTTGTCAAAAACTAAATATATACGTTGACAATAAGAATTGCCTTAGTTTTTATTTTCACTTTTATATTAACTACAGAAAAAAATGAAACGTCATAAAATATACATTTGTAAGGACTAAATATTATGAATAGAGTTTAATGATTTTTTTTAATAACTTACAATAATTAGTAGGTTAGATTTATTTAAAAATAAGTAATAATCAGTCAACCCAAATAACCATGTTTAGTTTTTGATTTAATTTAAAAGTTATTGCTTGTAGACGTTTTTAAATCAAAATTATTTCTAATTTTATTTTGTAAACATTTCCTAAACAAAATTTTGATTCGATAATTAATCGAGCTATGGTGTTTAATTAGCGATACCTTCAAATATATTCTTTAAAGAAATGGCTCCTAAGGTAGCTTTCAGTCGGAAATCTTATTAATATTACGATTCCAAATTAACAATACTTTATTTTACTACAATAGATAAATAAATAAATCAAATAATAAATAAACAATAACTTTTATTAGTGCAAATTTCGCTCCGGTGTGGACTCCTCGGTGTTGGTATAGTCTACGGCTGTATGTATATTGCCCTGGACCGAGCGCGGCCTTCACGTTCGGCGTTGTGTTTGTTCCTGCAACAGTTTTTAATTAAATTTCTCAGAGGCGGCGAGTGTTTATTTTCAGCACAAACTAAACTAGTAGCGGCTAATAATGATTTCTATTTGGATTGATAAATCGGGAGAGTTTTGTTTAAATTTTACCACGTTATTTTGTGAGGTTAGTTTTACAGATTTTTATCGTGATCATTTAAATTACACGAATTCGGTTTGTTTGATGGAGTATACAGGCTCACTGTGGTTAGCGGATAACACGAAGGCGGGGTTCGGTGTATATACAGGAGGCTACCAGCGTGGTGATCTTCTTGAGTAAAGACGGCTCTTTAAACAGCAGTCGCTAAGCGTATTCAGCTCAGTTCCTTTTTGGCAGGGGCCTTTGCTCAAATTGCACCAAGCGTACTTTGCACACTGCAAGGGGATATGAATGGTGAACACGAGCTCTTTTCGCTCAATTCGCACTAAAGCGTATTCTGCACAATGCAAGGGAATAGGAATGTTGAGCACGGCTCTTTCGCTCAATTTGCACCAAGCGTATTCTGCACAATGCAAGGGATAGGTATGGTGAACCACGGCTCTTTCGCTCAATTTGCACCAAGCGTATTTTGCACAGTGCGGAGGTAGGTGGGTTTCGGTAACAGTTTCGGTTTAATATTTATGTTTTAGACTGGCACTCTGAAGCCCGAAGACTCCATGAACAAACCACGGCCAAAATAAATAAAATAAAAATTAATTCAAAAAATGGAAAAAAACAAAAGGGGTAAAATTCTTGTAAAAACAAACTCGTAATCAGGTAGAAAAGCGGCGTCGTCGGTTTAGTATTAATTCTGCGGTTAAATTCTGTTATAACTATCGGTCTCGGAAAACTGTAAGAACCACAGAGAGCTAAGCCAGGCATTTTGGCACATTTATACCCGTCGATATCTTCGGAATGCGTGACGTTTACGGCACCTCCGCTCGACCTCTTCTTATCTGCATGCTATCGGTTGATAAATAACGCTGTTGGACTTTCCTGTGTAAAATTTTGCGCCAATTTTCATTACACAAATTGTACGAAAATGTTTAATTATGTAATTAATTATTTTGCGGATTCTTACAATATTCTTTAAAGAAGAAAAATTAAGTAAGCAACATCAGAATTACCTATTTTCGAAAACGTGACCTTAGTGTAATGATTCATTCTACAGTTTTCTATAAGATAACCCCGGCTGAGAGACTACCTGCTGTTAGAATTACCAAAATGATGCCCTTGACCCCGCTTCACAATGTGCAAACTTTTGTTTACAGAATTGTGGTGTCAAGTTTTTTAAATTTCATGAGTGTACTTCGAATGCTCATTTTATTAATTTAGGAACGTTACAGAATTATTTTTTTGTTCTATTATTTTTATGTAACACAGTAGAATGTTCTCAAAGTTTTAAAAATTGAAACAGGACCAGGCCCCCAACAGACACCGGCCCTCGTACTGTAAAACAGCGCACTCGGGTTTTATTCAAATTTTTTGCATACGTATATCACAATAAAAGCTACATTTTTGACCTTAGATTTTTTTTTCTTAATAAAGATATATCCAGATTCTTACACCTATTCTGAAAGTTTGATAGAACGTGGGCTCTTATAATAAGTGAAATATTAAGGTTCTTCCTAAAACACCGATTTTGGTTTTTCATGCTGTATTCAATACTTAAGCCAGCGATAATTTTTTTTAAAAACAAAAATTACATTCCTACCGTGAAAAAAAAAGCCGTGGAATAAAAGCCGGGAAAAGGTCTTGGAAAAAAAACCGCCGGCATTTTATTCCTTCGGCTTTTTGCTCTCAACACAATCCCAGCTTTTTCCTAGATTCAATAAATTCATACCCGTATGTCCCACGAGGAAGAGGATTGATTATAGGCATTAACTATGTCAAATTAAAAAATTACAAATTAATCTTTTTTTCTGGCATGCATTTGAGGCACAATTTATTAGAACAAATTTATGTGTAGTAATGTAAGCGTATTTAATAATAACTTTTACAATGATTTACGCTACGCCACAAAGTAATAAAGGTATTATGAAAATGTTATTAATAATAAAGGATAATAAAGAAAATACTATAATCTAAATCAATTCCATCCACCAAGGCCACTCAATAAATGAACATTTATTCAGTTAATAAATAAAATAGAAAAAATAACTTGTTATATTGATTTGTAAAATATGCTTTGATTACTCATTATTATCACATTAATTTAGTGTTATTTTATCTATCAACATAATTTACGTTGTTATATTGTCATTCGAAACAAAGATATACGTTAATTATTTAATTTAACGCCAGTAAATGTATACGTCGCCATAACTTCACCATGGAGATACGGTATAAATTACGCATTTTATAGTCCCAGTTAGAAACAAATAGTTATTTGTTGTAACTAATTGTAAAAAGTGCAACAAATAATGCTTTTTTACACAAGTTACTTTATACTTTCTCACGATCGACAAAATACAAAAATTAAAAAAACTACTTTTTACACTAGTGCATAATAGTATATTATACACCTAGAGTTTGTCAAAGTCTGTCATTATTGCCTTAGCACCAGTTTATATCGCGATTGGCGGTAGCTAGAGTAAATAAGTGCGTAGGCAAAACATGAACTTCACAACCATGGTCAATATATACTATTTCCACTACTAGCCAAATTTAAGCCAAAAATAAAAAATATAAAGCATTTTCTTGTATAAAATCAAAGTAACGCACAGGAACGCAAATAAATCAAAAAGCATTAACTACATACTTTGATAAACCAACTGCAGCTGATTCACACTAAACACTTGTGTAACATATTTTACCTTCATTTTCCGAAGAAATTATTCGGGTGATATGTAAATTAGTTGATTTAGAAGCCAACTCGCAGCGGTTTTAGATTTGTCTGACATGTAGAAATTTTAATGTCTTTCCAAGATGCTTTTTGTTGATTAAAGATTATATCGTATTTAATCAAGTTATTTGCACCGACTTCAATAAATAGGAGACATCGGCCAGAAATAATGGAATTTTCTTATCGTTTACGAGAAGGTTTGATTGTTCTAGGTGATACATATATTCTTTTAATTAGGCTTAGAAAGTTTTACTAATGCCTAACATTCGCACCGCATTGTAATTGTACCTTTTTCTATATGCGGTCTAATACTATCGACTTCAATTTGTCACGCTTTACATATCGTATTTGTAAAGATGTAACACAAGGGTTGTTTAACTTTATATATAACTCTAACCATGATCTTGTAGCTTAGTTTGAGCTGGCAAAGAATTTAAAACCTACTTTAAAATTAACACATTTTGGGGCTCGTAAAATATAATTTTTAGTGAGAATTGTTGTATTCCTTTATTTATCTCCTGCGTCTTAGTGGTTTTTATTTTTAAAGTCCATTTCGAAGCTGTCACAATTTGTGCTCTACTTTCGAGGAAGTAATCGTTGGGAGATATTGCTTCAATGCCTAAGGTAATTTGAGCTGCAAGCTTGAGTGAAAGTTTAGTATAGCATTTATTACTTCGCCAATATGCCTTGCATCATTTTAATATTAGGTTTCAGAAATTGATACTTGTAATTCATTTGGGAATGGCAGAGTGCATTCGCCCCATACTCGTTAAGCTTTTAGGAGTCGACATTTTTATGCAACAGATCGGACCTTCCAGATTCTGCTAGTAACCATTCTAACCACCTACAACGGAAATGTTTGCAATTTACTTCAAATTCTTTATGTAACTTAACTCGCCTGGTTAAATCTCCTTTGGGAAACCTGGAAAGAACAGATTCTACCATCATATTTAATAAATAAATAAATTCCCAGGTTATGTATGTTGCGGTTATGGGATGAGGGCGCAGGTTTTAAACTAATGGTATTTCTTTATTCAAATCAATTTTATCGTATTAGGTAATTTTAAGCAGCAAATGCATTAAAGATAATCACCTGGATATACAAAATTACTGTTTCACTCGTTTTTTGTTAAACAACTTATTCTTAGATTCTCAACAAAAATTTGAATTTGTCCATTATTAACCTAGGTCAACAATAGAAAAATTATTAACCACTAATAAGAAATTCAACTTCTCAGTTAGCTAGGAGACGCAATAATTGTCACTTCACAGCTAGTAGTGGAAAAAATAATTATTTTCTATTTTGGGTTGCTTACAGAGCTATAAAAGCACCCAATTGAATTCTTTTTATAGAAATTTGAGTTCTTTTATAGAAATAGAACAATTTTTATTTCGAACGTTGGTAACACTGATTTGATATTAAACATCAAAGCTGTCGTTACGTTCGGCGTGCATAAATTTAAATCGTAATTAATGTGCAGTATATTCATATCTACGTATTTTTATTTCCATCAATTTTTTTTAATGAAACGTATGATAAATGTACTAATGAAACTTAAACTAGCATTTAAACCAAAGTTTAATAAAAATATTGCCACCCTAGCAATTACACTTAAAAATTCCCTAAATTGAAAATATCGCGAAATTATATTTTAAAATGTATCTGAAACGACCAAAATAGAATAAATAGTATAAAGAATTCGTTTATTCAGAAGGAATTTTAGCAACTCGTACTTTCGAATACTCGTTTTCGAAATTGTACTCGTCTTATAAAATGCGTCTTCTGAAACTAGTTCTTTAAAATACTATACTTTTTGCACTCATAAATTGCTTTTGCACTAATGCAAAAAAGTTAAACTTTTTGGCACAGTAATTGCTGCAAAAAGTAGTCACTTTTTGCACGATCGTAGAAAAAATATTTTTTTGTCATGTCAATTTTTAGGTTAAGAGACCAATAAGGCAATTCAACGCTTTTGCCAAAATGGCGTCTGTGGGGGCAAACAAACCTTTGTTTACATTCGCGTGTGTGTAATTTCAGTCCAATTTTCTTATAGTTGTAGTGGTTGTTTTAATTAAGTTAATTATAGAATCTGTGAAAAGTATTTTAACTCAATTTATGTTTAAAATTACAAATAACAGGGATTCTAAAAAACTTAACACTGTCACGATTTCCTCTACTGCCACAGTTCACTACAAACAAAATGCTGGCATTAATTAATTAAACTTATTATATTATAATTCTATAACTCAATGATAAAACCCGTCTAATTATACGTAAGTTTGCCCTGCAGTAGCCATGTTTAAAGATCTTTGATAGCTATCTGACAGCGCATTGAAATGTCTTATTTGTAGCATAGAATTTTAAATTTAAATTATTCCCGTTCCCGCGAAAACAAAGCGCATGTGTGCGGCGGAAAAAGCGGAAGACACTGCACTGTTCGAATAGAGAAGAGAAACACATGTTAGTTATGTTATGTACTTGTATTATAAGTTATATATCAGGTGTCTCATAAAGGGTGGCAATATTTCAAGGTATAGAGAACTCCAGATTAGAGATTTGAATAATAAATCTGTCCGGAAATCGTTGCCTTGAAAAAATTCAAAATTAATATGTTTTTCTGTATTTTGAAAACGCGTTGATCGATTTTCTTTAAAATTTCCGAGTATTCAACAAATATTTCATATTTATGTGCCATCCGATCTTCTAAAATTTCCAGGACCGGATCGGTTTTTCTCCTTAGTTTTAAAAAAAATGTAGACGCCACTGGTTTTCCAAATGAATCATTTTCACATTCCCAATCAATTTGAAAAAACGCTCTCTTGTTTTTTTTTTTCTCCGCGTCGTTTCCGCAAAAAATAAAATCATTTAAGTCTTTCAAAATCATTATCGAAAAACTTCGGTACAATAAAAACTAGTAACAATAATATTGTTGGCAAACAAAACAAAATTAATACCGCAACTGGCAAGTTTGAGTATCTTGTCTTCACCTAATTCAAAATGCTACCTATTAATTTTTGAATTTTTTAAGGCCCTTATATCAACAACCATTTCGACATATTATTATCAATCTCTTATCTGAGTTTGTTATATATATATGTTTACGTTTGTCCTATTATATATTGGTTTAGAAGCATTTTCTGTTTCATCTCCTTAAACCTTAAACTTACCGACCTTCGACTACATGATCAAACTAGTCTTATTCTAATTTGTGAAAATACACATTAATTTCACACTGTCATATGTTATGGATTGGAAATTTTCTCAAAAATATTATGTAATTAACATATCAGGATTAATACACCGTTGTAACCACAAAAACAGCGTCTTTCAAAAATTAAGGTCAAAAAAGGAGTTACAATTAAAAAAAAAAGTTTGACCCCCCTTGGGTTCCGAAGTAAAAACGCGAGCGAAAAATTAAAATTTTCTTCCGATTTTGGGTCTAGACGGAGGGAGTGTCTAACAGTGGGGATAATTTCGATTGTCGATAGCGGGGGTAGTTGGGAAAAATGAATTTCAATTCATAGAATAATTTAACATTCATTCGTTAATCGATTCGAGCCATTTTACTTCCTTGTTATGGGCTTCAGCAGGTGTCGTGCACGTTTTCGCGTTTGGTCGCTTACGGATGTTCGTTTGAGATGAGGAGGATTTATATAAATTGAATATTTTTAACATATGTTTTATTGGAACACAGTCTATTAGGCGATGGTCAACTCAGCAATTTGCTTACAATGTGAAAAATGTGTAGGTAAATGTTTTGTACTTATAAATATGATTTTTTATTGTACAGAACTGCAGGCCCGCCGTTAAATCAGGTTGCCCCCGACTTACACATCTTTGGGACTGCATGAATGACAGTAAATGGGTTTGACTTTAAGTGTTATTATTACAATTCATTTCTTTTAAAAAATTACATTCATAATAATAATTCCAAAAACAAACTTTTTTTTCATGGTCATTTGTTTTAATACTTGACTTATCTACGAGCTGCCAATCGCCTAGTTGGCTTATTGCTTAGTAGACCGTCTTCTATGACCATCGCCTAGTTGTAGTGCATCATGTTTTATTTAATTTTAAGTTAACGGAATAAGTGTGGATATTACTTATGAGAAGACTATGATATAATTAAAATTATTCTTCTTTAAGTTACAGATCTACCTAAAGTGGAGGTAAAAATGTAACTGCCTTTTATGGTAGTAGTGACGACGTTTCGCCCCTAACAAATGGGGGCTTTTTCAAGGCGAACTATCTTCAGTTGATTTTACTTCCACCTTAGAGGAAGATCTTTAAATTAAAAAGGAATAAATTTAATTGAAACTACTACTATATGAATCATATCCATTTTCTAACTATGATATATCACACGTTATGTGATATTCACAGGTTTTTTTTGCGATGATATTTGTTGGTAGAGGTCGTGAAATTATTTTACTAGAAGAAAATCCACCATGATCATAATTCGCAAAAAAACTGGATATTTAAGAATTTTTTGGTTGAGAAAATCAACAAACTAATAAGTAACGCAGAATTTATTCTCATTTTATTTAACACTTAACAACTTAATCATTTAAAACGTAATATGAATAGATTAATATATTTAATTGACAGATTCCGTCGCCGACTCTAAATACTCTTCTAAAGCATTTTTCAATTCACCCACAGCATCAACAAGGTCATTATTTGTAAAATTTATATTTTCACAACTTGATAACGCTTTTTGCATTAGAGTGTATGTGTCATAATCGTGTTGTAATATCATTGTAGCAGTACTAAAATTATACTCAAATATGTTTATCTTCATTAAGAATTACTTTTACTTACCTAAAAAGATTTTTTCCCGTCGTATTGTTATCCGCTTAAAATTAAAAAAAGTTAAAATGTTAAATAATTTTCCGTAATTGCTTATTTTACCTGTATTGATACTAGTCCTCATTATTTCATTTAGTTTGATAGAATTTTCCTTGTATCCTTTCAATAAATGTGCAATGTTATCATTTGATTCATCAGGAACTTTCAATTTTGAATAGCGCGTTTTTTGTCCGTTTGTACAATACTTCGTTTAAATTTTTATTAGTATACATCGATGTTTCATTTTCTCTTCCTTTAAAAAGATCCTTATGGCTCATCTTCATTTGACCGCAAAGTCTTTCTAATAAATCAATACACTTTTTGCTTTCAGTATCACTCATCATGGGTTTGTTACTATTCATAAACCTTTTAATTCTTGGAGATTGAATAGCAATGTAACGGTCGATTTTATTTAATATATATTTGCCGTGGATTTGCCTTCCGATTTTAAATACTGGAGGAGGTTTCTGCGTTTTCGTCAAAAGTTTTTTAGACATGATAGTACTTTTTACACTCATATCGTTGGCTTCATAATTAACAGCTGATGTTTCGACACAGTTTTCTGAAGATTTTAGAACATCTTGCTGTGCTGACTCTGAGCGTAATTGATTCACGTTGGCACTACCATTATTACCCCAATTAATTACCACGGCTGGATTGTTCGGATTATACAGTTTAAATTTTTTTCCCGAACGCATTGAACTTCCTCTGCTATAAATAGACATAGTATCGTAACCTGAATGAAATTTTCTTTTTTTATTTTCCTCTTCGATTTCTTCTGAAATTTTAGTAGGTATCAAAGACAATTTTTTCTTGGAAGTAAGATTCACGGCATTGTCATTGTTTTCCTTAAAGGATTCATCCGAGATATCTTCTTTTGGTCGATTGAAGCTTTGTTTCGTTTTTGGAGTTTCACTAATACTAGTTATATTTGACGTTTTCATAGATTTCATTTCAATTAATCTCTCTACAGCGTTTTGAGCTGCTTGCTCAATAATGACTGACATATTTCGGTATGCAAGTGTTTGCTTATTTTCGTTTTTATTAACATTGGAAATTGTTTGCAAATCGATTTCTTTAGTGAAGTGCTTTTCTCTAAAGTGAAAATCTATTTCTGCCAATTGAATATCTTCGTCTTTATTAGTTATGTCTTTATCAGTCACCTCATTTCCACGCATTTCAAAGCTATCGATTGGTAAATTGTCAAAATGTGGGGTTGTCATCACTTTATCAGTCAACGGAACTGTACTGGTATGAAACTCTAAATCCAGATCTTTCGCATCAGTCCTGTCAACTAAAACCTGAGAATCAGGTCTCAAATCAGTATCAACGTTTTCCAAGTCAGTTAATTTTTCAAAATTTGAATTTTCTTTTAACGATGTATTCTTGTCACACACTACGTTGTTGGAGTTTTGTTGAGTAGTTAAAGATGAACTCCTTTGGATTACATCGTTACATTTAGCATTTGCTTCTACATTTGTCATTTCGTAGTTATTGTCGCTACTAATTGTGCTTTTACTTAATGTTTCTTGTAAACGTTCATTATTTATTAAAGACAATGCGGTACCTTCAGAATTTTTCGTGTCAAAATTGTAATCGTTTTCAATTTTTTGACTTTCAGCAAATAGATCGCTCGATGACGCATGTAACTTTTCGACACGTTCACGTTCTAAAAGTAAGTTTGTTTCAACTGCTTCTGCTGTTACTTTTCTGTATTTTGTCATTAACATTCCCGATGTTATAGACATTTCGCATTTTCGTCCATCATTTTTACTACTAATAGTTTCTTGACTATTGTCGGTATCATCATTAATTTTCATTATCGAATTGAAACTACTTTCATGTTGATTTGAACATGGGCTACTAGAAGAAAGTTTAACATGGGGGTCAATTATGGAAATCGGCGGTTTGCTCGAATTTTCAAATTTTTCGCTTTTCGTATTTCGTTTTTCGGTTCCCCGTTTAAACATTTTAAGTATTTTTCTTGGTACTGGTACTTGTAACTTGTTTTTAGATCTTGTCAGAACCGATTCAACGATCACATTGAAAGTAACTTCATTTTGTGTTTGAGTGCTATCGGTATAATTAGGTTTGGAAGAGTTAAAATCACGTCCATTAGAGGTCGAAGCTTTAATTGGCTCGAACGTGCTTTCGTCGTTTAGTATTAATTTACTTGAAGAAACAATTTCATCTTTTTTAGAACTAGTATTTAACAATGCTTCTTCTTTGTTCGATGTTTGATTTTCATCATCGTCCGTGTCGACATCAACATCCTCAGATAATGCTGTAGCTTTATCGGTTTTTTGGTATTTATTAATTACGATTTGAAGTGACTAATTCTTCAACATTTTTTATCTGAGGTTGCTTACTAATATATTTTTTTTCGACTTTATAACTAAGACGAGTGAAATTTCGAAGTTTAGATTTGAGAGACTGTAAAAATGAGTAGTGGATAGGTATTAACAGTAACTATTTGAAGCAAAGTATAACTTACAAGTGCATCTGATATAGACGACGTGCTAACAAATTTAGATGGACTTGCACTGTTTATTCGGAAACCTATAACGTGAAATTTACAGAGTTAAATATTTAGAATCAATCACAAATTCGAGTAATAATTATTATTTGATGTAAGCAATCCAAAGTCAGATTGTCAACCATTTATGTACACTCATGAAATTTAAAACTTGGACACCACAATTTCTGTAAACAAAAGTTTGCACATTGTGAAGCGGGCTTAAGGGTATCATTTACAATTCTGACAGCAGGTAGTCTCAGCAGGGGTTATCTTATAGAAGGACTGTAGAATGAATCATTACACTAAGCACTTTTTAGAAAATAGGTAATTTACGTTGCTTACTTAATTTTTTTCTTTAAAGAATATATTTGAAGGTATCGCTAATTAAACACCATAGCTCGATTAATTATCGAATCAAAATTTTGTTTAGGAAATGTTTACAAAATAAAATTAGAAATAATTTTGATTTAAAAAACGTCTACAAGCAATAACTTTTAAATTAAATCAAAAACTAAACATGGTTATTTGGGTTGACTGATTATTACTTATTTTTAAATAAATCTAACCTACTAATTATTGTAAGTTATTAAAAAAAATCATTAAACTCTCTATTCATAATATTTAGTCCTTACAAAATGTATATTTTATGACGTTTCATTTTTTCTGTAGTTAATATAAAAAGTGAAAATAAAAACTAAGGCAATTCTTATTGTCAACGTATATATTTAGTTTTTTGACAAGAATTTATTACATAATTATAATTAAGATACCAAGTTATAGTTTAAAATTAAATGAAAACTTTTTTTAAATAAAGGTATTACTATATAAATAAATATAAGAAATCAATAATGGGTGTGACCTCCATTATTATTGATATTTCGAAAGTTTATAAGTCCTCTATTGTAATCTTAATACTTAAAAGAAAATCCTGTCCATTAGCATTGTAAGGAAATGGCTTTTACTTTATGAATAAGTTTCAATAACAATAGAATATCCTTGCTTGTTTGATTTACTTCCTTTGAGTCATATTGCTCTAAGGGTTGTTACATTGGACATTAGAAGTGTAATAAATAAACAATTACCTACTGTTTGAGAAGGGGTAGCGTGAACCAATAAATAAAGTAAGAAATGTAAATTCCATTTTAGTTTAAAATTTCAAGTGTTGTGAAAATGCCACCTCATCTCGGTGCTGATTTGAAAGCGCGGATTGTTTCGGAATTAGCGGCGGGCACGTATGTTAGATATACCAAAAAGCACCGTAGGGCATTACCGAGTAAAATGGAATCTTGAACACACTTTGGAAAGAGCCATCGGAAGTGGTAGACCTAAAGTATCTACACGTGCTCAAGATCTCGAGTTGTTTCATTACGTAACAGAACAACCATTTGCTACATACTCCAGGGCTATAGCAGATACACATTTTCCCGGATGCCGTATAACTGCACAAAAAAGATTAAAGGAGATGGGAATAAAGAAGTATAATGCTGCTGCGAAAGAAGTTCTCAGTGACGAAAAAATGAGACGTCGTCTGGAATTTGCAAGGCGATATGTGAACGAACCTTTGGAATTTTGGAATCGAGTGATTTTTAGCGACGAAAAAACGTTCAATAGCCGCAACGATGGACCACTAAAAGTTTTTAGAATGGAAGGAACTCGTTACGAAAATAATCACATATGTCCTAAAAAACGAAGTGGTTATTTTTCTGTGAATGTGGGGGTTGGGTTAGCGCGGGGTCCAGGAGTTTGTTGGGCTATCGATGGACGTCTTGATTCTGCTGCGTATTTAGATATTTTGAAACTATTATGAAACCTTCAGTCGAAGTGTTTTATCCAGACGAAGATTATATTTTCCAACAAGTAAGTATTCTTATTTCACTATACTTTCTCCAAAAAATAGTTCGGGATCTGTTGAATTAACATTTTCATAATGTATTTTTGTTGTTAAAGGACAACGCCCCTATTCATACTTCGCGGGTTGTGCGCAATTGGATACGAGAAAATAACTTGGAGCTGTTACCCTGGCCAGCAAAAGCCCAGATTTTAACATTATCGAAAATGTTTGGGCTCGAATACTTGCTGTTATCCGAAGACAACAAGGGCCAAATTTTATACCAGTAAACCGTAATGCACTAATTGCAGCCATTGATACCGCATGGGAAACGATTAATATTAATTATATTGATACCTTGATAGCGTCAATGAGCAGACGCCTCCAAGAATGTATCAATAATAATGGAGGTCACACCCATTATTGATTTCTTATATTTATTTATATAGTAATACCTTTATTAAAAAAAAGTTTTCATTTAATTTTAAACTATAACTTGGTATCTTAATTATAATTATGTAATAAATTCTTGTCAAAAAACTAAATATATACGTTGACAATAAGAATTGCCTTAGTTTTTATTTTCACTTTTATATTAACTACAGAAAAAATGAAACGTCATAAAATATACATTTTGTAAGGACTAAATATTATGAATAGAGAGTTTAATGATTTTTTTTAATAACTTACAATAATTAGTAGGTTAGATTTATTTAAAAATAAGTAATAATCAGTCAACCCAAATAACCATGTTTAGTTTTTGATTTAATTTAAAAGTTATTGCTTGTAGACGTTTTTTAAATCAAAATTATTTCTAATTTTATTTTGTAAACATTTCCTAAACAAAATTTTGATTCGATAATTAATCGAGCTATGGTGTTTAATTAGCGATACCTTCAAATATATTCTTTAAAGAAAAAATTAAGTAAGCAACGTAAATTACCTATTTTCTAAAACGTGCTTAGTGTAATGATTCATTCTACAGTCCTTCTATAAGATAACCCCTGCTGAGACTACCTGCTGTTAGAATTGTAAATGATACCCTTAAGCCCGCTTCACAATGTGCAAACTTTTGTTTACAGAAATTGTGGTTTCCAAGTTTTAAATTTCATGAGTGTACAAAGTGCAACTGTTGCCGGGGTCATTCCATGTGAACTCAACAAAAAAAAATTATGTTCCCGGTTCACCATCTCAGAAATTAACTAAATTTGGTACGGTAGTAAATGTATATAAAATATGTTATTTTCGAAAAATGTCAGACTTAAATGTTTTTTCCATAATTATTAATTTTTTTCATTTTGGGCGAATTTTGGTCTCGACGTACCATAAATTCGACAACTATTTTAATATCTACGAACCTATTTAAGATAAAATAATTAAATTTGGTAGATTAACATATTTTTTCATGCAGAATCCAAAAAATAAAACCCCATGTCTCTATCTATGACCGTTTCGGAGATATGCCCTAGTGTAGGGGTCTATTCTAGTCCCGGAAGTCCCATGTGGGCACAAAATTTTAGTACTAACTTGATTTAAAACTACCAAACTGACTTTTTTCTCTCCTTATCTGTTTACCACAAAATGCATGCACAAAATTCGGAAAAAAACAAGGTCAAATTACGAAAAAACTGGAAAATGATAAGAAAATTCCATTGTATTTGCACTTTGACCTTGTTTTTCTCCGAATTTTGTGCGGTGACCCCTTGTTTTTATTTCAGATTTGAATTCTGCATATCAAAATTAGGTTGTATGCCCGTTTTCATACCGGTACAAATATTAAAATGTCGCTTCCCTTGGAGCCTATGGGAGAGAAAATTCCAGGCAGGAACTCACTCTAAGTTGTAACGCGTTGTAGCACGCATGCGCAGTATTTCATGCCAGACAAGATTGGGTTCGAAAATACCTCTTTGGAAGGGAAATAATATGGAAGAAAATACTGGGCAGGAATCTGTCAGTCGCCCAAATGCTATTGAACCCAAGCAACATATCCTAACAACAGTTTTTTTATAATAATAATATTTATTGACTGAAATTATGTTACATAACATGCTCTCAGACAATTGGAGTCCAGGTCAGCACTGCTGATTTTCACTGTTCTCCTTCAACTGTGTACACAATAAATTATCTTTAACAGCAAGTTTGAAGCAATAAAGGCTACTAAAATTAAATAAACTGTGATAGCTATTATAAACTATAGCAGCTTGATACTCAAACGACGCCTTAAACTTTTCGGTTTTGTGCATCGGTATTCTGACAACCCTTTTACGTCTATTCTCTTCACGTGGTATAAAATTTATGAGGTCGTTCAAATATCTTGGCGTTTTGTTAGTTATAATTTTGTATAACAAAGTTAAAAACATGAATGTATATCTATGATTAATTTTTATAATTTTGAAATTATTATAGAAGCGAGTTACATGAGAAAATTTAGGTATATAATATGAAAATTTTAAACATCTGTTCTGAACTATTTGTAATCTGTTTTTAAGTCTGTTAGTTAGGTAGTTATAAAATATGACTAGTCCGTAATCTATGATGCTAAGTACCAATGAATTGGTGATGTTAAACTTTATATCCGATGGAAATAAATTTCTAAATTGACTTAATGATTTTAATTTGGCATAACATAATCCGCATTTAACAGAAATGTGTTCTTCAAATGTCAGGTTTTCATCTAACGTGACTCCTAAAATCTTAATTTTCTTATCAAATTTAACAATATTTTTATTAATAAATATTTTAGATTCATATTCACCTAGACATTTACTTCGATTAATTTCAGTTCCAACACATAAACCTATAGTTTTTTGGCTATTTAATGTCAAACCATTATTACATGATAATTTAAATAGGGTGTCAAGATTTACATTTAATTCATAAATAGCATCGGTAATATTATATGGAAAAGTTGATAGATATAACTGAGTGTCATCAGCATACTGACTCATCTTACAGTTTTCAGTGAGGCAGTTAACAAAATCAGCAGTAAATATAATAAAAATTAAAGGTCCTAAGATGCTGCCCTGTGGTACACCATGATGATTTACTAAAACATCAGAATATACCGTGGTATTGTTTAATTTTAATTTAACACATTGTTTTCTATTAGATAAGTAGGAAGCGAACCACTGAACTGCATCCGAGGAAAAACCATAATAATGTAACTTAGCCAATAATAATTTTCGATTCAACACATCAAATGCATTGGAATAATCTAGTGCTATAAATAAGGTAACCTGACCATTATCCCAAGCTTCAGTTATATCATTTGTTATCTTTAGAAGAGCCGTGTTGGTGCTATGATTACTTCTAAATCCAGACTGACAAGAAGGAAGTATATTATTTTCTTCAACAAACTCATACGTTTGGCGATGAATCCACTTTTCCAATACCTTACTTAAGACCGGCAGGATAGAAATGGGCCTTAAATGTTTGTGCTCACTGGCATTATTAATTTTTGCAACAGGAGTGATAAACGCAGTTTTCCATATCGACGGGTATGTATTAGTGTCCAGGGAAAAATTTATAATATGTGCAATTATGTCAGGACATACTTTGCTCATTAGATTTAACATTAAAATACTAATATCATCATATCCTATAGCATTCTGTTTTAATGGAGTTGATAATGTTTAGGACTTGTTCGGTCGTGATATGTTTAAACGTAAGTTTTGCCTGAATTTTATGGTGCAAATTCGATTCAAAATGTTTAATAAAATCAGTTGGTATATTTTTATTGGTATTGAGTTTATAAAATGTCTATTAATAATATTGGGATCATTAATATTAGATGAAATAGTGTTACGCTTTTTGTATGAACCGAATTTTTGTTAAAAAGGACCATAATTTTCTAGGATTGTTTTTCATTTTATCAATATGAAAATTATAATAAGCTTGTTTTTCAGCTTTAACAGCAGAATTTACAAAATTTCGCATGCTTTTATATTCCATGTAATGGTTTTGAGATTTGGAGTTTTTATATTTCTTGTAAAGTAAATTTCGTTCCTTGATCATTAATTTCACGACTGGGGTTATGTATGGTTGATATTGTTTTTGGTTACAAATGTACAAGTTGGTGCATGGATATCAAAAGATAGAGTACAGAACTGTTAAAGAATTTAACTTTATCATCAATGTCTCCCATACTTAAAATATCTTCCCACAAAATTAAGGAAGCATCAAATAGAAATGAGTCAATGTCAAAATCTTTATATGATCGGTAAGTAACTTCTATTGGAGGTTGAATATGCACAGATATATCTAAGATACTATATGTTAACATATGGTCACTGAGGTTATTGACATCATCACACTTAGTTTCAAAACTGGATATATTGTCCGATATACAAATTAGATCAAGAGAGATGGTGAATAGATGCCAATCCGTGTGGGATTATCCACTAATTGTTTGATTCTAAAAGAATTAAAAATAGCAATCAATCTATGTACGTCGTTGTTATTCAATAAGAGATTAACATTAAAGTCCCCGACAAAATTAATTTATCAACTTGAGAATTAACACATGATAAAATGTTTTCCAAATCTGTAAACCAATCTTGACTCAGATTAGGAGGACGATAAAACACTCCAAAACCATAAACAATTTTTTTAATCTTAAACTTAATGAATGTATATTCTAGTTTAGTAAGAGAATTGAAATCAACATTCAAAGTCGTGAATTTATAATTGTTAGAAATATAGATAGCAACTCCACCTCCCCGGGTTTCACGATCCACCCTAACAATATTATACCCTGAAATCTCTACTGGTTATTAATATTTTGGTTCAACCAAGTTTCAGTAATACCAAAAACATTAAACATGTGTAAAGACATCAACGACGAAAATTCATGAAATGATGGTGTGAGTGAGCGAATATTTATATGGCCAACTTTGAGTGAGGCATTAAAATTATTTGTGCAGTTCAAATAAGTAGAAGAGGGAGATGCGTCTAATGATGACACATTAGTTGATATCATATTCAGTTTTTGATTCAGCGTAAGTGAAAGAGACATTTTTGTTGCTGGTAGGACCAAAATATTTAGTTTGACAGCATTCAAAGTATGTATATACGCAGTACATTTGCTTCTTTCCCACGCCGCATGATTAGAACTACAATCAGCAATTTTTAACTCGCAAAAGATTCTCACAGTTCACACATTTAAAATTTTCTGGTTTCACCGTACATTCTTTTATAAGATGGGGTCCAGTACATAATGGGCATACTGGTTTATTTTTGTTAGGGCAGTAGACCGAAGAATGATTATAACTGCAGCATGTGAAACATCTCCTTAACTCCATCCCATCAAAAACTCTACATCTATCAAGACCATAATTAGAATATGTTCAGCATCAATCAGTTTTTTGTACAAAACTGCATCCGTGCTAATTACTGCCTGGAAGATATTCGGATTATTTTTAATTGGAGAAATGAATAAGACACTGCACACACTATTATCACTAAAATATTCATTGTTTTGCATCCTCAAGTATTGTTGAATATCTGTTGGTTCAAGTTTTCAGTAAATCCGACTATGCGTAATTTTATTGGAGTAGGTTTGATTTGTTTCATTTCATAAACACCGGATAATTTATCTTCAGCAGCTTTAAGTAATTTAGAAGATTGGTTTTCGTCCTTGCAACTAATAACAATCCCACCATTTTTTATTGTTTTCACATTTTGACTTCAATTTGAGAGGAAATAATATTGATATTTTGGAGCAAATCCGATTTAGTTTTAGACGATGTTTGATTGGTATTTACAGGCTTTATTAATATTTTAGTTTGGGCTGCATTGGCAGTTATGTTGGCATAAGAATTAGATTTTACATCTTTGTTAGTTTTAATAATGCTCTCTGAACAGTCATTCAACTTTAACGAGATTGTGTTCAAAGCATCTTGTTTTAGTGAAGACAGTTGAACCTCCATCCACGACTGGGAAGAACCTACAGCCTACAGAATAACATTATTAATCTAAAACTTATTCTGAGAACATTTGAGAATGATTGTGTAAACAACGTAGCTAAAAACTAGCCATGTAATTTATAACGTAGGCCCTACCGGTAGCTCAAAAAATTGTAAATTGAATTTTTTTTAAACAGATAAAGAGACAAAAAGCCAGTTTGGAAGTTTTAAATAAAGTTTCCTTATACTTTCTACTTTCTAAATATGTTATAGTTAGTACTAAAATTTTTTGCCCACATGGGACTTCCGGGACTAGAATAGACCCCTACACATAATGCATATCTCCGAAACGGTCACAGATAGAGACATGAGGTTGAATTTTTGGTTTAGGTTCTTAGATATTAGAATAATTGTCGAATTTATGGTGCGTCGAGACCAAAATTAGCCAAAATGAAAAAATATTAAAAATTATGGAAAGAAACAACATTTAGGTCTGACGTTTTCGGAAATAATATATTTTAAATACATCTACTACCGTACTAAATTTCGTTAAGTTCTGAGATGGTGAACCGGGAACCATTTGTTGACTTGATATGGAATGACCTGTCGGTAACAGTCAACCTCGTCAAATCTCGATTGAGATGGGTTTTATGGTTAACATTACCGGTAATGATTGCGATATTAGTTTCTGTGATAACATTCGCAACTTCTCCAATTGTTAAATAATTTTTTTATTTTGGAGTTTACTGACTGTTGATTTTTTTTTATTTTATAGGAAGGCAATAGGCACCATTATGCGAATTCGTAGCGAAGGGTAAAGGATGAAACTTTTGAGAGACGTAACTCCAAATCGAAAAGTTAATGAGGGCACTCGTAAATTTAGATCTGCAGCTATAACCAATATGATGTTTTACAGAAGATTTCCTTTTTGCATCAACAAACCAAACAGAACCCCACTAACAAAATGAAAAAATGTAATTCACTTACTGCAAGTATCACTATCCAACGCTTTATCATTATTTTGTTCACCAAAAGCTCGTAATTCACCAACATTAAATTTCTGTAAAAATATACAATTAAACAAAATCTTTTTTTACAGTTTTAAATTACACACTTCAAACCTATCTTCAAACAATGGGGGCAAAACAACTTGTTCTAATTCTTCTACATCGGAATTTTTAAAACTTATCAGCTTGAGATTGCCTATTGATAGGTTTTGCGAAGACAACAGTACACTGTTACTCTTTAACACAAAGAGTAATATATATCCCTCGCTCTTATCAAACTCGTTGTCTTTTATTCTACGTTTTTAAAATAGACTCTGTTGAAACAGCTATTATTATTTAATTCAGTAGTAGACTCACTTTGATATTATGACCTTAACGACGTCAGTAAACATTATCTTTATAATTTCAACTTCCTCGTGTTTACTTTCCGATAATTTATCCAAAGAAAATGATGATTTACTGGACGGGATGGTTATGAATGCTGCATTGATATTAAAATCGACCCACAATTCGGATTTCCCCATTAAATTCTTAAATATAAAATAAAATAACATTATTTTGTTATATTTCAAATGACTTAGTACTACCTACCTTAGGAGGTGTAATATTATCATTATCCAAAAGCACATATTCAAATTTAAATGACCGCACATTTTTAATTTCGCATTCAAGACGTTTAAAAATTTTCTAATTCCGTAAAACAGATTGTTTCTATTAATTTTACAAAATGCCTGTTCTAAATTCTGGGATTCAGGAAACAAGTAGTGGGCGTGTGATCGAATGAAATCATCAGAGAACGTAGTTATGATCGTTTCTAACAAGATCACTTGATATTCGAAATCTCCGCATATGCAAAGTTCGTCAATTAATTTACAACTAAAAATGAAAAAAAAAATTATTAGTGTTCTATTATTCGTTAAGGAATACGTGTTACAGATTTTAATGGCAAAAGAACATGTAGAAATAGGGTCAGAGTTTATATAAACATATATGCTTTTTGAGCTTTAGTTTCGAAGCTGGAGCGCTTTGAAGATGGAACAATAGAAAACTCGTCAAAGTCGAGTGGGCGCCAAACAAGGTCACGACATTAAATTGCTTCCAGCCCTTGTTCACCGAAAGCCCGCCCGGGAGGGGTACTATCCAGTGGACTTAACTTAAGAAAATGCTGGCACAAAACTGTAAAATTAAACACTATCCGTACAAAAACAAAAATAAATTCTCGTTACAAAGTAACATAAACAAGATTTATTGTATTTAAAACATCATAAAAACTACCAAATGAACAGGGTAAATACGTGTTTCAAATTACAAGCCTATGTAGTTTTTAACGAACTTCGTTCGTTTATGAAATCGATTTGTCGTCCGTGTGTGCGTCCGTCCGAGGCCTTTCTAATGGTCGGACATCATTGTATGATACATCAATCGATTCAGCTTGGTGTCCAAAGCTTAAGTTTTGATGTGCATTAAAATCGGGCAACGGGGACGCCGAGCCCCCGCGATATTCCGTCGAAAAATTAAAATTTCAAATACGTCCAAAATCAATGTGGCATATATTTAGACTCCTCTGGCATAGCTGAGTTGAAATATCCTATCCCCATAAAATCGGGCCACAGATACCCGATTTATGGTTCAGCTGACTATCCTGGTTTCAAATATATATATTATATATCGAACCGATATAGCAATGACGGTCTATTGGCGCTAATTATAACTTTGCCATTCTTTCCATATTTGGATAATACGAAGTTCGTTGCGACAATGCATTTTCAACTTGTTTCTATTTGCTCGATTATTGACATTTTTTTTCTTCGTTTCAAAAACGACAAAAAACATTCCACTTAAGCTTTCCACGAAGAATTTGTTGAATTACTTACATTGTTCGTTATCTAGATTACAATTTACGCACAATTTGGTTGTTGTAAAACAATTCAAATCTTCAGATAAAAGTATGAAAATTAAATAGGTTAACTGGATGTCAGATGACAAATGTATTCATTAAGTGCATTTGCGTATAGCCACAGCTTATGAATTAAATTTTGGAATTTTAGAAAATTGCGCAAAAAATAGTATACACAACTTGTGCGTAAACAGTATTCGGGAGTTCGTGCCAATGCACTTGCAAACGGGCACTCATTCCCACATGAACGTCGCCTTAATTGGCAAACTGCGTAAGTCCATTTTTTATAATCAGAAACAAATATTACAATGGACAAATGGCGTTAAAATGAATCAGGTGAGTATTCCTCCAAGATTATAAATTTTGTATACAGTTTTGCTCTTTTCGAGCCCTTCTAGGTGGAGGTGAATGAAACAACAACTCAATATGTTGTCAACGCCGACGTTTCGCCCCCTATGCGTAGGGCTTTATCAAGGCTCATAACAATAAAAGTTGGTAGTCTCAATTACCATCAATTGATGGAACGTCACACACGGATTAAAAAAAAAAACAACAAAAACAGTCATACATATATATATAAGTTGTGGCTAAAAACGATATTTAATTAAAAGACAAACAAACAAACCCAACTTGATACAAACGACAAATAACGAATAACGTTAAAAATGCTAATACTGTATATACATCTGTCAAAAATAGTAATTAATAAAAATTGTTAAAGATATTAATGTGTTTTTTATTTAAAAATAAACATAGGTACTTTTTTAGGGTAACAAATGATAAAAAATTGGAGATACGCATTTGGATAAAAACCAAAACTACGCATACATCAGGGACAAAATTATTTAAATTATTACAAAATAACTTTATTTAGATTAACAACAAAAAGAAAACAAACTAATATAAAAACAAAAGTAATAATAGAACTTGTTATCAGCAAAAGTTAAATAACTATCTCAAAAACGTAAGTTCAAACATCGTGGTGATCAGGTTCCAGAGTCGGTTGTTCTTCCTGGCCTAATAGACGTGAAAAACTTCAAAGTATAGTAGTCCAGTGCATTTAGAAATTTTTATAGGTGTGACCCACCATTTTTGTATACATTTTTCTCTTACCCTCCATTCGAAAGGGTTTTCCTCGGTGACTTTAACCCTAAGTTTGCGCACCCCAACCCTTTCTCCGCCAATTTAGGTTTGGTGTTTTTTTTGTAATTTTCGTATCTCGCATTCTAATTATCGCACAGTCATAAACTTGGTGTCTTTGGGTTCGTTTTGAGTTATATTTTCAATAATGTTATATGACAAAAACTGTGCGTTTAACGGAAAAAAGTTATTGCTCTTTAAAGTCGACAGAACGACTTAGAAAAAGTGTTTTTTCCTTTTCGACTCCTAAAATTATCCCGATACAACCATTTCCCGCGCGTCAATCGAGGCGCAAACTTACTATGTTTCGTGCGGGATTTCGAAATACGCTGCATAGCGCTCGCGCTCCGCGCTGCATTTCGTCGTAATGCGACTTGTCTCCCGTTTATTTATTAAAATAAACGATTGTTATGCATTATACATTGTTTAAATATGCATGTGTTCAAGCACGAAACTGTTCAGATAAGGACGAAATCGTGAATCGTCTATTCTCTTTCACTTTAGACTCCACTTTTTGAATCAAGTCATCGGTAATGACTGAAGGTCGCCCACTTCGTTCTTCATCATGAACGTTTGTGCGGCTATCTTTAAATGCTCTAACCCTTTCCATACCATTCCATCACTCATAATGCTTTTACCATAAACATCACTGATTTGGCGATGAATGTCAGCTAATTTAAAGCCTTTAGCGCTGAGAAAACGTATTACAGCACGCACTTCACAGTCGGCGGCATTTTACAATCACGCAAACAGATGTAGACTTGAACGGAAGATTCCATAATGGCGTCCGTGGCTTCCCAACAGATGTAGCTACACGACGCGCATGCGTGCGTGTGTGCGCGCACACCTGTGATAAATGAGAATGAAAATGACGATGCCTATCAATATCATGGCTGGGCGAGAAACTCATTAAAGAAAAAGTGAAAACTGTGGAGTAAGTCTATCGGGGAAACCACATGAAAAAAAAAACGCGCTATGAACTCAACCTCAAGGTTGATGCAGAATTGAGTTCGGGAAAGGTAGAAAACAATTTCTTCATAAAGATGGAAAGTTCTGCGTTCAAAACAAGAATTTCTTACTGTATCAATAAATTAGTAACAAATAGCAATAGTGCAATTGAATAATATTTGGAAAGGATAAAGTCATCATTAAACCCATCAAAATTTTCATTTTTTAAAGAATGTATCATGCACAACAATCGTTTATTTTAATAAATAAACGGGGACAAGTCGTATTACGATTAGCGTATTTCGACATATATTTTTTCAAATTGTACCTCAGCTTTTTTGCAGACAGGTTTCTAAGGTATGGTTTAGTTACCAAAGCCAAAAAAGCTGACGTTTTCATCCAGACCCAAACGTTCAGGCCCATACAATTCTCATTGCAATGTGCATTGGCAATTGTATAGTCAGCTTTTTTGTAAATTGCTTTTTCTTGATAGCTGACGTTTTGGTTAAAGCGGTGAACAATTAAAAGGAAAATAAATCCGGAAAATGTTATAATTGATTCTTTTTTTAATACTCTCAATACCTCAAGTCCCAATTCGATTTAAAAAAAAAGAGAAATTGTTGGGATTATTGGTAGGTACACAACGTAAACCAACGTCAAATTCAAAATTGATTTTCCGGAAAATTGTTATTTTTTCATTAATAATAATAAATTCTTCTCTTGGATTTTCTCAACTGCAAGTTTTCTTAGTATTCTTAAATACAGGGTGTTCCATTAAAAAAAAATTAGGTTATGTCCGATAAATTTTTTACCTGACCTTATATACTCATTTTGGAATCGATATATTATTTAACAATCATTATAAAGAAGCTTTTGTATAAAACATTTTTGGTTACCTGTTTTAACTAGGAAAATACAGGGTCATTTGAAAATTGACACTTTTTTATTTTTCCCCTTATCTCTTAAGCGTGCAAAAATTTTCAAATTTTGATTTTACCATTTTAGGTTTGCCTCAGAAAGAGCACATGACACCTATATTACTTTTTGATAGCACTAACAATTACGGAGATACCTTGTAAAAGTGTAAAAAATGGGACACCCTGTACACTAAACTACATAATGGTAAAACAAACTGATTTTATGTAAATTAAATTAGAAATTTAACTCCATTATATTTCATTTAATTGTAGAACCCCAACATAGGTTAGGCCTTGAAGAGGAGCGTATTCAGAAGGTTTTTAACTCATTGTCAACAACATACTGTTAACACTATCGTAAATTGAACAGAAAAAGTAACTTACAACTCGTAAAAGTTTTGATTCACCAATTCCTCCTTTAAGCATTTCCCGCAATCCTTAATAATAACTTTAAAATTTTTCAGCAGTTCCTTATTAAACCATTTTATATTATCAGGTTTATTAATAAGTTGCAATATTAGAACAGTAATTTCAGAAATGTAATTCTCTTGAAAACTTTTGATTCTCGAAACATCCTTAAATACTCCAATTATTTGCAGACATTTTTGTAATTTTGTAATATGATTACGACGAATGGATTCACATCTTTCGAGAAAATTTGCAATACATTGGACAAACAATAAGCTACAATTTACAAGTATCGTTTCATTTAGTTCATCATTTTTGGCTAAGATTGTTACGAAATCATTATGAATTCCAACAATTGTGTCAATTTTGGCACTATCCTGAAATAAATTTGAATTAATGAAAACATTTAAATATGTTCATAAAACTTACATGGCAAGCAATTTCTAGATCTTCATGAAGTTTATTCAATTTATTTTGCATTGCGTCTATGTTATTTTAATTATTGTCTTTTCTTAATTAATTATTTATATATTAATGACACTGCTAATATATGAGGACGCCATTAAAAAAAAAAGAATAACGATTTAATGTTGTAGAGTAATCCAATGAATCCAAACGTATTTTCAAGGTTTTTAGTAATGTCTGGTATTTTCAAACTTACGATCAATTTTAGATTGTTACAACCTTGTCTAAGCTTACAACATTTAAGAAATTACACGTCTTAATTTAAAATTAAGAAATAAACAATGTAATATTTGAATTTAAAATTAATAACACCGCTAAAACGTGAAGTCATCGTAATTTCACAGTCTCAATGGCTCTGCTGCAGCTTCCGAAATATCGGATAGATGGTGCTACTTGCATTATACAAGGTGACTAAACTATAACACTACTAGAAAAAAAAAATTTTTTTCCCTAATTAATAATTGTAATGTTTTTTGTTAAAGAATCTTGTAACACTATATAAGCTATGTAACATTAGGCAAAAACGAGAGGTTGACCGAAAATGTGGTGTACAATTAACTGCAAATCTCACAATTTTCTCGTAAAATAATGTCTCTATTTTCTCTAAAATGTCTGTTTTTTCGCAAATGTCACTATTTTCTAGTAAATGTTTTTTTGATAATATCGATAAAGCTAAATTAATTTTAAAAGTAAATAAATTTATAAATCGCAAACAGCGTTAAAATGTTTAAGGTGAGGATTCGAATTTGGATGATGTAATTTGGGTTGCCTAATAAATTATAGAAACGTGCATCTTACAATTTCGTAACCAGCGTTTTTATAATGGAACAAGAGATAACAAAAATTTAACGTAACGTTAACAACATTTCAATCTACACACTCAAACATTCATTTTTTATTAAATTACCCCTATTGTAAAAACCAATACAATAAAAGTTGACCTTCATTTTAACGGTACTTAAACCTAAATTTAACATGATATATGATAATTGGAAACTAAACCATCTATTTATTCGATACTTTGTTAACTGCAGAAGGCAAATTTACTAGCATATACCATTAAAACCATTTCATTAAACCGTCTAATACGAAATTGTTCATTTTGATAAAATGTTTGCCGAATATAGTTCAAGCACCTTCGTACAGATAGCGCTGCATAATATTTACCATTTGACGTCAAAATTTACAAGTAATGAACAGGGTTATGTTTTCTGTTATTTGATTTTGTAACATAATTGGAAAGTACAATATTTTGAAGCCAACAGACAATGAGCCTTCCAAAGCAATTTTTAGACTAGAAAATGAAACTTTACCAGATTAGACTGGAATGTAAAACGGATCGCTGAAATAACTAAGGTCCATTTTATAAGAAATAATAAACACAACACCACGCAACGTATATCTATTGTATATTTTTATTTCCATTCCAACATTGATTTCATTTTATCAGTTTTGATATACGATAATTTTTCACCTGCCAAACTTCTGTCAACTCAACGATGTTCGAACTACAGCACCATGCACTATGAAATCATATTTACGGTGTAATCTACTTAGGTTGTGCAACTGATTGCATAGTGTATTTAAAAAAGAGAAATGAATTGACTGCAATAACATTTACAAGCTGGATAACAGAAATACGTCTATTTACATTATATCAACACGACAAGTTTGGTTCGATCTCATCTTTGCCCAAAAGTAAGGCTGCAAGAATCAATTCATACTCACTACACCCATCCATTGTGACTTCGAAAGTGTGAATGGTGGAGTTTTGGACGAATTGAAATATACTCATCTATTTACTGTGTCGATGCTCGTTATATCATTGCAGTGTCATTACGGACATGTCGATATGATGTGAATCGACCTAAAATACACAGACGGGTATTTTTTTACTGTAGTGGTCGCAACTATATGAACATAAAAACATTTATTATATGTATTTACATTGAATCATTTGTACATAATGAAAAAAAAAAACAAGGCATCTCATAGATAACAACAAGACAAAATGAATTTAAAACTGATGTATTTGTAATTGGGTAGAATTTTTGTTGGTTACGTGTTTGTCGTTGACTAAATATATATAATAACGTATTATACTAATTTAACATGGTTCCGTTATCTTTTTTTTTTTTTTGCGTCAATGATGTAATCTGGATCGACGCATTTTAGACCACGTGGAATATTTCTTCTGATAATTTCAGGAAGAATGCAATTTTCATAAAATTTTGTAAGTTTTGGGAGCATTATTGTTTCCCAAAATATTACATCCCGTTCGATAGTTTCGATGAATAATTTGTTCTTTTCTCCACTATAGACTATAAAATAGCATTTGCTTCTTTTTGCGATATTTAGTTGGCCTTGAATCTAAAAGTATGACCTAATAAAAATTTTACTGTGGGAGATTATCATACTTGCCTGGTAATAGTAGCTGTGATTTTTTTTCAAACTCAGTGTTCCACCACCATATTTTAGGCATATGTTTTTAAATTTTTGACATGCCTCCTGTAGGGTTAAGCCTTCTTGGGCAACTTTAAATAGGCATTTAATTTCTATTATGCCATCATCGTCAGTAATCCCTACAATAAAAATATGTATTTATGTTATGGCAGACGTATTTACCTACCATCAGGTGAAGCTCCCAGGTAAACATTTTCTGTGTCAATAAAAATTCCACACTCACGAACTTTTATCTTTGTCTGCTCTTCAAACATTTGCCTTACCATGGGTTCTTTCATTTTACCATATTCCATAGCAGCATTATGATATGTCGTTCCATATAATATGTTTTTACTTGAGAATGACATGCGGTATGGTCTAGTCTCTTAACAATTGCGCCAAAATTTGAAGCAGTTAACCTATTTTTTTTATAAAACAGGTACGTCTCAGAATCGTACTGCCCTACTGTGTTTAATTCGATTGTAATTTTGTCTTCCTCTGTGATCTAAAACAGTAATATAAGTTTTTTTATATGTTTAGACTGCTATTTAATGTTACTTGAAGTTGCTGTAAAATTCTGGTTTTCTCCGACTCTATTTCTGCGACTGATAGTTCTGCTTCTAACGCTTTTGCCCCATAATCTACATTTGGTAGTCGAACATCTTTTCCTTTCTTTTCTTTTCGATCAACAATGAGTCTCCGAGCAACATTGCTTTTATGTCTTTCTGAATATTCTTCAATGTACTTTTGAAGTAAAATCCAGGACTACAATCTGTGGCAGTTTTCCACGGATTGTTATGCCATGAAACACCACTATTGTAGCGGAGTCCAGTAGCATAAGATCTCATTTCAAATGAACCTCTTTGTGTTAAATTGAGCCTTTTACCCGCATTAAATCGAGCTAAAATTGACATAAATAATTCTGCCCTATTGTTTGTCTCATTATCAATCAGTTTGTGAGATTTTTTTACAACCATTTCCAAAGCACCTAAAACAGTATAAAGTAATATAAAAACGTTTATTTCATTATTTGTTCAACTCTCACTATTTATTTGAAGAAGAAGACCAGACGTAGTAATATCAGATACTTCACTTTTTTCTATGATTCCCGTTTCTCCACAATAATCATCCGTACAATTTTGGTGATGTTGAAACACATGATATGGAGTATTCAATAAATCTTTTTTTAATTTTTCTACTGATTGGCCGACATTACAATAAATTACTCTCTGAACAGATTTTTCTAACTCCTCTATTTTCTTATTCGTCAGCTGTTTTCGACAATGAATGCTGACAGAGGTGTCTGCTTTTATGGTTCTTAAAACTTTACCATAATTTTTGACCACATGGTTTGTGCACTCAATTTTTTGCACAGAGTAACCGTACTTCACATTTTGTTGAATTTTTGCGTGTACGCTGGAATCGCCATCGGCAATAAACTTTTTATACCGAAGTCCGTGCATTTCAATAGAAAGATTAAAACCTTCAGTTATAATGTCTGCCTCCATAGCTGATGAACTAGCTGACCAATTTCGAAAACAAACATGTTTGTTGACGGGCATTTTTTTGTTCGCTGCTCTAGCACAGACAGAGCAATACTTGTTTCGGACGCCCAAGAAGAGTAACTTCTTTGTCCGCTTTCCTATTATTACTGCCTGTAAAGATAAAAAGCGTTTAATTGTTAATATAAATAAATTTCATGAAGCTTTAAATATAGCAAATGTGCAAAAAAATATATAAAAAAAATAAAGATCTAATTTTGTGGTCTTAATTAATAAAGTTGTATTTTTAGTACTTACTACTCCTGAAGCAGCATTATAACTATGGCCATAAGACCGCTTGCTCCAGCCACCATCCAAATACACTGTAATAAACGGCAAGCCATCATCATCAACGTCATTATTTTCCATAGCCAGTTGATATTCTTGCTGTCCTGCTTCTTCCATATCAGAAAAAAGAGAATCTTGCCAAACCTATACAAATTGCAGATCATTAGAATCAGTTAATTTATAATTTAATACTCACTTCTCCTATATCAGACTCAATCTTTTTAAAATGATATAAGGACATCACCGGAACATCCATAACCGAAAATAATTCCTTTGAATGTCCAAAAGTATTTCCGGTAGCCAAAGTTCCCCAAACAAATCCATAATTAATCTTAGATTTTTTCTGAATATCTTCAGTGTAATGGATTATTGTTTTTGGGCACATATTACAGGCAAATGTAAGGCAACTAACCAATCCATAACCCCATCTACTTTCGTCTTTCAAATATAATTTACCAGATGTACATATTTTCGAATGCTCATACTGTAGTGTAACTGCCCAACCTAGGACATAGTTGAGGTCAACCACTCGGTTTCCTGTAATAACAGGCTTATTGGAGGTTCTGTCTGCTTCTACATACAGTTCATGTGCGAGTATACTACAAACAATATTATGAAGAAAGCGATTCATTAATTTTATACTGAATTTTACCTCTCAATCTCTTCATCTGGTATAAATGATTGGATTGTAGGTGTGGTTTGTTCCACGATATCGATACCACTAGAAAAGAAAATTTGTTGAAAGTAATATTTATATAATTTCTGTTGTTACTGAAGGGAACAATAGGAATCGTAATAACATTTCACCAAGACCATTACTTGATTTTAATTATTGAAAGTTCTCTTGAGATGCAGTGTTTGTTATTTTGAAATAAGTTTATTTGATAAAGAAATAATTTGTAAATCAAATATGGAACATAAACGGTCAGGGAGAAAATACTTTTTGTTTCTCGATAAGAATGAAAATTAGATCCAGTTCTGGTTCCTCCAGATTTGTTTGTAACGAGTTGTGTCAAATTTTCTGTAGTAATATCACAAGTGCATGCCAAATTATCAACAATTTGGCATGCACGAGTGGTATTCAAAGGATAATTTCATGAGTAAAATTTAAATGGTATTACAATTTAACGTAATTAACTTCAAAAATTTGTTTTTCTTTCCATTTAATTATTTAATTTCCGATGATAATCACACTAGTGTAATTGTCATATATTATACAACTAGACAAGTGAAAATTCTCGATTAGTCACGAGACGTATTTTCTGAAACACCACGAGACCGAAGGTCGAGTGGTGTTTTGAGACAATACGTCGAGTTTCAGAATTTTCATTTGTCGAGTTGTATACAGATAGACTATATCACGAAAATAAATTAAAAAAATTTTAAAAGTACAACGTTTTTTAATACGTAATTTACTAACCTAATTTGTAATTTTAATAATACACACAGACGTACAAAATAACTTAAAGATTGATTACATACACAAAAAGAAAATGAAACGTAAAATGTAGAGAAAATGTGATAAAATGTATTTAATTATTATTTATATTAAACGTACAATTATTAAAAACATGTACTTGACATTGGAGCCACGGTACATGTAAAACAGAGCGTTGATGATGTTGTAGTTTCATTCCTCAAATTAGAAATTATATTGTAGTGATGGTCCTCGTTTAACTACAGGTAGAGTGTGTGGAGTGCTCGGAAGTGTGCCATCATGACAATTACACTATCTATCCACAGTAATATTTTGGTTGGTACTGCCAACATTTGAACTTTAAATCATAGCTGCCTATTTAATCGTAATTTTGACAGAAGTGAATATACAAGGGTTCGTATATTCGATTTCGTATATTCGATTTGGTATATTCGATTTACGTCATAATAAGTAAAATAACCGATGTAATACGTCAAAACAACTGAAAATCAAGCGTTTTCATTGGTTTAAATTTCGATGAGTGATATAGTCACTTATAATATCACCAAGAGCATCGAAAATAATCGATTATTTATACTTGCGAGTCACGAGACGTATTTTTGTGAAACACCACGAAAGCGAAGCTCGAGTGGTGTTATAGGAATACGACGAGTGATGAGACAAGTGTAACGATTATTTTCGATGTTCGAGTGGTATTCATTACGATTATATAACGAAATAAAATACAATTATTGGAAAATATGTGAATTTCATCAATTAAATTTAAACGTAACAGATACGATTTTATTTGACGTTTATAAAAATAAAAGTTACTAAGGAAACTTTACATTTTTGGAGGTAGCGAAACACCAAAACGGTTATATCACGTCGTCAAGGGTATATTCGCTTATCTATTCGACGTAACCATGAAAAATTAAACAATTCTATTGGATCATATAACAATGAGTTATATAATCACTGTAATCAGATCATCATTGGGCCAAATTTAAATATTACTGCTTTTTGATTGGCTTAAATTTTTCGAATGAAATTATCATTGTAACATACTATTACAGAATATACTATATAATAATGAACATTGTTTATACAATGATAATACCACAATGTCAATGATATTTAAGTACCTTTCGTGTATCGTTTCACCTGAAGGGCCTGCTTGTACATCTACATCCATTAAACTTTGAGTTTGCACTCTACAAAAATAAAACACAGTAATATTTACAGATACATCTTTCTTACGTACCTTTGTTCTTCAACATTGATCGGTTCCGAATGTACTTGCACAGTTGCTTGCAATTGTGAAGAAGCTCGACTGTAATATAAATGTACATTATGATACTTACCCTACAATATCTTCAACTGTTACTTACTTATCCAATTTTAGATTGCTTTTCTTAGTGCTCCATCTTAATTTAGCTATTTTAGACCTTGATGAGCGTTTTCGTCGACAACTTGGATGTTCATGTCTTTGCCTTTTTTACCAATCGTAAAATCACCTTAAAACTGATACCAAATAACATAATACTCGCAAGAATGCTCATCTAAAGCATTACCGATATTCTGTAAACTAACCAGAAACTTTTTTCACTAACAGCACTCACGGTTAATTAACTTAATAATAATTGACTTAAAAACTATAAAAACGATAAAAACACATAAGTACTACTGCAATAGTATATTTCATTAGGAGTCCAGAAAACGAGCTTTTCCCGTGCGCGCGTGACAAATTCCCGTGTGAGGCGAAGCCGAACACGGGAAATCATGCAAGCGCGGGAAAAGCATTATGGACGTGTAATGAACGATACTTTTCATTATACTTCTCTGGAAAAAAAAGAAAGCAAAAAATATACACATTATTACAAACCTTTATTTTTAAGTATGAACGAACAAATACATACAACATGTATCTTTAATTTTTATCAAATGAAATATTTATTGTGCAATTTGTGTTGTTATAAATATGCAATCCGTTAGTAGCCAATTTATTTTGTAAAATTGTAGTTGATGAAGTCGAAGGTACTGTATTAGTATTTATTTCTTGATCTGCTCCAATAACAATGGTTTCTGATTTTGACGTTGGATTTTGTACCTGACTAAACAATTTACGAGAAACTTCCACCTTTCTGTTTACCGATTCTTCGTTATAGCCTTCAGCTACAGTCGAAGAATGCCAACCACCATGTCGTTTTAGAGTAAGCAAATCCCCTCCGCTTTCGACTAATATAGATGCTGATGATCGTCTTAGGCCGTGTCCTGTATATTCTTCAGGATTTTGTAGGTTCAGATACTCTGCAATGTGTTTTGTTACACCACTTATAGTGTGACAACCTGCATGTTGTGCATAGCATCTACCATTGCGGTATGCAATAAATAATCTTCTACTATGCATACTTGTAGGTCTTAATTTAACGTATTTACGATATAAACTGCACGGATCAAAAGGACATCCTTCCTTTGTAATTGTGAAGCTTCTTGATTTGTGATTTTTGCCATCTCGAAGGAATACCACCAAAAACGGTCATTGTCTTCTACGTCTTCCAAAGTTAAACGAATCAAGTCATCTCTTCGACATGCTCCGAAAATACCAAATGTTAAAATTACTTTAGTTAACAACCACTTTTCATCTGGTGCTTCAAGTATGAATTTAGTGACTTGATCTGCAGTTAGTACTTTGGACTTTTTCGGCGTGTAACCAACACTTTGTCGTTTGAGAAACGCAGTAGTTTTTGGCAAATTAGTAACATTAAAATTTTCTTTTACTGCCAAACAACTTTTACCATTGAAAATCGACTCCATAAAGTTGAAGCTTTCATAGATTTTGCTTTGTCGGACAAATAAACGAGAAGAATATCATCACTTACTGTGTCAATCTTCTTTTGTTGACGCCACTTGCAAAATAGACGGTACTCATTCTCATATCTTTCGCAGGACCTCTTGGGCAACAATCCTGCACTTATTATTGGCGCTTCACGTGATATTTCTTCTTCTGGAGAAATCATTTGATAAATACTTTGAACAATAATTCTAAACACTAAGAATTGTCACACAATACAAGCGTTGTTTAGTGTTGCTAAGGAAACTAAACAAAAGTCAACAAATGTTTTTACTAGTAGCGCACGGGAAGTTTTCCCGTGCGGGCGCACTGGAAAAGTCGATTTTCGGTGCGCCAAATAAGCATGTAAAGATAGTGTTTTCAGAGAGGTATAATGAAAAATAGATATTAACACTTAATACTAATAAATCGGGATAAATTGAAACGTACTAGATTTATATAAAATCATATAAAATTAAACAATAGTAAAGGTAAATTTAGCAAGATCTAGCGGTCACTAACAGCAAAAGATAACCATACATAATAAACGTGTAATAAACACAACGATGGAAAATATAATAAACTGTACTTGGTTCGTCTATCGTCGGTCACGTTCGGAATGTTTTAAAGTTAAAATTCAAACGCAAGGTCACATTTTGCTACCATCTATTGTCGGGATTATATACTAAATTCAAAATAATTGCTTTTTTCAATAGTGGCGCCTCTATCGGAAGTTACGAAAAGTTATTGTTCGAATCCTCACCTTAACAACCCAGACAGTAACATATATTCCCAGAATATACTGTAAACGTCCTAAAATGAATGAATTATTGTACAATAAATATCACTAGAATATATAGGTGATATATTGATATTTCTAGAATAATTTTTGTAGAATATTCATTAAATATTTTAAATGATTATACTTGTATTATTAATTATTGAATATTCATTAATGAATGTTCTATGATTAATGTAAAAAAGTATATTTTATGACGAAAAGGTTCAGGTTTTTTCAAATAGTTTTTTTGCACTCTTTATCTATGAAACAATCAAGAGCGCACGCAAAGCAGGCACCGAAATGCTATTATACCGAACATGTGTTTTAAAAACTACCAAAAAACACTCCACATAAGAAGCTTTCCACGAACAATTTGTTCATTTACTTACATTGTTCATTATCTAGAATGCAATTTACGCACATTTTATTTGTTGTAAATGTTGTAAAATAATGCAAATCTTCAAATAAAATTTGACAATTAAATAGGTTAACTAGATATTATATGACAAATGTATACATTGTGCATATGCGTATAACCACAGCTTACTAATTAAATTATGTGATTTACATATCACAATAAAAGAGATTTAAAAATGCAATTATAGAAAACAAATCATGCAAAAATAGCATACGCAACTTGTGCGTAAACAGTATTCCTGCCAATGCTACCCCTCGTGCGCTAAAGCGCACTCGGGTTTGCAGACGGGCACTCATTCCCGAAAGAATCTGTTTCCGCACATGTCACGTAAATAACTATCCCACACCACCACAATGTAGAGTTCCTGGCGCGTTTTTTTTAGTGGTATCCCCAGTAGGTGTAATCTACATTATCTCATTCTTGATTTTTTTCCATCCCCATTGCTCTGCATTTTTCCAACTCAATACTACTGCTGAACCTGGTAGTAGGTTCGGATGGAATATTGTCGTACTGCTACTGTAGGTAGCAGCGATGCAATACTAAATTTATTTTCAAATGCTGACTTTGTGAAGCATGTATTGTAGGTGTTTATATCTGTATCCTGTTGAATGTACGATACGCAAGTTAAGTTTTAGTGATAATATTGCTATTGAGGGGATACCATAATAAATATCTAAGAATTTTAATTTTAGATTTATATAGTAGGTACTTATTTTATCTTTAAATACGTTTTGTTTTATTTTACATTTATGCATATATACGAGGATATATTGAAAGATTCTTAGTCTACTATAGAACCAAACAAAATTTCAATGTCAAAATATTTTATTACTCAACATATTCTCCTCTTAATTGGATACATTTATTACAGCGAACCTGCAACGTCTCTAGATCTTTCAAAAAAATTTTCTTCTTGCTCTGCAAACCAGACCTCCACAGCTTCTATTACCTCCTTGTTGGAAGAAAATGTACGACCTTTTAAACTTTTTTTCAGTTGAGGAAAGAGGTGATAGTCGGACGGAGCCAAATCGGGTGAATAAGGGGGTGTTCTAGTAATTCAAACCCTAAATCACGAATTTTTTGCATGGCAACATGAGATTTGTGTGCAGGGGCGTTGTCCTGCAAAAACAAAACACCTTTGGATAGCTTTCCGCGTCTTTTCTCTTTAATATTTTCCCGTAGAGTGGTCAGTAATGTCGAATAGTAATCTCCAGTTATTGTTCTACCCTTATCCAAAAAATCAATCATGATTACTCCATGGCAATCCCAAAAAACTGAAGCAAGAACTTTTCCAACAGATTTTTGGACACGAAACTTCGATTGTTGCTTTGTTTCTGAATCGTAGAAATGTACCCAAGTCTCATCCATAGTAACAATTCGGTTTAAGAAGTCTACATCGTTTTCAAATCGAGCACAGATCGAACGCAATGCTTCTACCCTTGCACGCTTTTGGTCAAACATTTGGGGATCCATTTTGCAGCAATTTTCTCATGTCCAAATTGACGTGAACCATATGATGAACGCGTTCGTATGAAATATTCAGTGCTTCAGATATCCGTTTTAGCCCAATTCGACGGTCTGATAAAATCATGTCATGAACTGCATCGATATTTTCGGGGACTGACACAGAAACTGGCCTTCCCGATCGGTCATCATCTTCAATGGAAAATTTACCTCTTTTGAAGCTTGCATTCCAATTTTGACGGTCGCATACGAAGGACATTGATCACCAAGGGTATTAAGCATATCTTCGTAAATCTGCTTACCTCTTAACCCTTTTAAATACAGGTACTTGATGATGGCTCGATACTCCAATTTTTCGATTTTCACAATTTCGGTGGACATCTTTTTTCATTTAATTTATTGCGTGACTCTGGTTTACTTTTTTGACGTCAAACTTTACACTGACACTTCTAATAAGTTATTGTTCGTTGCTATGGTAACGCAATATTTTGTTTATGCAAAGAACGCTGGTCTAGGCTAACTAGATATCAATACATCCTCGTACTATATTGTTATTTGAACTAAATATATTTATAGCGCACCAGAATATTCTGTATTTTAATATACTTTGAATACTCATAGGTTAATAGAAAATGTATATTTTATTCATTTTTGCTTTTGTATGCAGGGTTATTCATAACTATTGGGACATAAGCGAACGGCGGGTTATTTAGACCAAAATATAAGCATAAAACACAATATGCCTTAATAAAATATTGCTATGGAAAAAGATACAAGGCGTAAAATAAAAACTTTTTTTTCTTCAATTTTTGTTAATAATTTCATATCAAAATCTACAAAGAAGCATAATTATCTGACAGTCCAAAACGTACCCTTAATAAATGAAGTAATATTTGAAATCCCCTTCTGACACTACGAATTGTTCCACTGCGTTTTCCTCGGAAACAGATGAAATTATCGTATTTAAACAGAAGTGCCAATATTGTATAGAAATGATATTTACGTCATATTCTCTAATCAAAATCACTAAAAAGTTTTCTCAAAAAAAGTTACCAGTCGATTTCATCATCAGGAATTATTCACGTGGCGCCCCCTACAACAAATTGTCAAATAGTACTTAAAATAATGTTCTTGGTCTAAAGTTATGCCACTCTGCCGATTTTGAAAAGAATTGATAAATTTACAGTGAAATTATTAACAAAAAATGAAAAAAAAACTTAGTTTAACGCTCTGTATCTTTTTCCACAGCAATATTTTATTAAGGAATATTGGGTCCTATGGTCATATTTTAGCCTAAATAATCCGCCCTTAGCCCATGTCCTAAAAGTTATGAATCACCCTGTATATCTAACATACAGGGTGTTTCTAAATTTATGCGAAATATTTAACAGGGTAATTTTTCAGCAAAAATTAAGGGGGAATTTTATATAAAGTTTTGTTCAAAACCACTTTCCCTCCAAGTTACAGCCCCTTAAAGTTAGGGGGGAAAACAGTTTTTATTTAATATGTCCGCTATGGAAGAAGTTAGAAGAATGAAATTTGGCAGATAATTGATGCTAATAAAGTGACATTTTTTATCGGTTTTTGTAACCCTGCCTCAGAACTTTTTAATGCGTCTACATTTTCCTACTTAAACATTTTATTTAAAAAGACGGATTCAAACTGCAACTTTTTCAAGTCTTTGCTATTTCTCGTAAAATTCTTAGTTTGATTACAAAAAAAATAAACATTACTCATTCCTTTTTCACATACATTCAGAGGCGTTATCGTTTGTTTAAAAAAAATGAAGTAGGCCGGTGTCAAATGATGTCATAATGATAAACAGTTTTATTGTCCTGATTTCTTGGAGAGTTTCGTAAGTACTTAAAACAGTCTGCAGAACTCAATAATGGCATTTTTATTTAGTCAAAAAATGTTGTAAATTAGGAAATATCAGAATAATAAATTGAATAATAATTATTGTACTACTAATTACTATTAACAAACAACAAAAACCAACTAATTAACAATGGTAACAAAATATTAATAACAAAATTCACAATAAATGTTGAAAATGACGCCCTTAAGATAAAACGCACGCTTCTACTCTTCGTTTCGTTGAATTCCGTATTCTTGATCGATGACACGATCCTTTAAATCATTGATATCTTCAACGGGAGTTGAATAAACTAGCGTTTTAAGAAAACCCCAAATGCAAAAATCCAACGGATTCAATTCTGGAGATCGGGCAGGCCAGTTCTGAGGGCCTCCTCGCCCTATCCAACGATTTGCATACACTTCGTCTAACCAGCGAGCCATAACACTAAAATGGACAGGAACGCCATCATGCATGAACCATAGTTCTTGCCTAATTTGTAGAGGAACATCTTCAAGAAGAGTAGGCAACACTTCTTCGAGGAAATGGCTGTATTCGTTTCCATTTAATCTTATTGGTAGAAAATATGCTCCAATTAAATAATCATCAATGACACCAAGCCACACATTTAATGAAAGTTGGTGTTGAAAACTAGATTCAACAATTTCGTGTGGGTTTTCTTCGGCCCATATGTGATTATTATGGAAATTTTGATAGATTCTCGGAAAAGTTTGCCTCATCAGTAAACAAAATACGACATAGGAATTGCGGAACTTGTATGATCATTTGAAGCATCTATTGACAAAAAATTTAACGAGGTAGAAAATCTCTAGGTAAGAGCGCTTGAACTCGTTGGATATGGTAGGGTATAACATTTGTTCTTTCAAAATTTTAAATATTGTGGAATTACTCACATTTAACTGTTGGGAAATCGTACTTGTTTCGGGCGATTCTTCTATTAAATTAAGAACAGCCTCTTCTAGTGCTACAGTTGTTACCTCTCGAGGACGTCCGCAATCGACAGTACTTCTTGAAAAGTTTCCTTCTTCTCGAAGGCGTTGATGAATACGCGCGAATGAACTATGATGGGGTAATATTCGTTGTGGATATAATTCAGCGTAAAACCTATGAGCTCTTAATCCATTTCCATTAGCACGGCCATATACGAAATGCATATCTGCCATTTCTGCGTTTGTATAGTTTGCCATTTTATTTATGTAATAGATTTCAGTTCTCGAAAGTTTAAAAAATGTCACGAAGAAAACTAGGACAATAAACCTAGACAAATGTTTGTCATTATGACATCATTTGACACCGGCCTACTTCATACCGCGATACCACGATAACCCCTCTGAATGTATGTGAAAAAGAAATGAGTAATGTTTTATTTTTTGTGATCAAACTAAGAATTTTACGAGAAATAGCGAAGACATAAAAGTTGCAGTTTGAATCCGTCATTTTAAATAAAATTTCTAAGTAGGAAAATGTAGACGCATTAAAAAGTTCTAAGGCAAAATATTATTAGGGTTAATTTTTTCACCCCCTTGTATTAACTTTGCAGGGTTACAAAAAACGGCCAAAAAATGTCACTTTATATGAAAATCCCCCCTTAATTCTTGCTGAAAAATTACCCTGTTGAATATTTCGCATCAATTTACAAACACCCTGTATATTAAGAATATCTAGAATATTCATAGACTAATAAAAAATGAATATTCTTTTGATATCTTTTTTTATACAGGGTGTTTCAGAATAAGATGCTGATTCTTAAGGGTGTCAATTCTTACGCGATTTTAAGAAGAAAAGTTCAAATAAACATATGTCCTAAACCTCTTAACTTTCGATCTACAAGGTGTTCAAGTTTTAAGAAAAAAAACGTTTTTTATCATAACTTTAATATCTTTATAGATATTTTAATAAAATTTGGCATATGCCTTCTAAGCTACAACAGTTATTTTTTGATTTAGAAATTTTTAATTTTTTTATTCAGTGGTTTTTTAATGTTAGTTAAACAAGAATGTCTTTAGTCAACCCAGCGTAGAGATTAACAATGTGTGGAAACCCTTAATTAGACGCCTGACTAATCTTAGTTTACGGTAACGTCCCCCCTTCATTAACTTTGTACACTTGATCGCTTCACTAACTTTGTATTAGTATATAAGTTACAGTAGTCTTTAAGTTTGTTAGTATTCACCTGAAGACGATTGCAGATTCAATAGCAATTAAAACGTTGTGTTTATTCAATTAAACTAAAATATAGACAATGGAAGTCCAGAATAGTGTTATTATTTCAAACATAACATTGTCTAAACCATTCAAATGTTTTGGTGTTAATTGTCAATATCGGTCATAAAGTGAACTGTAATTCAGAATACACAAGATGGCGCTAATCATTTACATGAAACTAAAAATATTCCAAATCAATTTATTTCTTAGCATTTAACAGTAAAAAAAGTTGTGTAGGTGTTGATTTAGTAAAAATATTTTTGTGAAAAATATCTAGATGGATCACATATTCATTTCTAAAACTATAGCGTTTCAATTCTTATTGAAACTGAAAACTTTATTGAACAAATTATTTGAAGGATTTGGTGGATAAAAAACACAATTCGATAATTATTTCAGAGTGTACAAAAATTGTAATTCTTGCAAGCATCGCTACAAGACTTTTTTGGGTCAATGGTAGAAGATATAAAGAACGTTAATGTTGAGTATGTATTTTTACAAAGAATAAATATAGATACAACAAGCCCTTTCATCATTTGTCAAATGGACCAAATTTACATCACGTCGAAGTATAAAGAGTGAAAACGAATTTTAAAGTAAAATAATAAAGAATATCTTAAGAGTCTTCTGTCACGGTTGCCTTACTCTCAAGGGTACAGTTTTTTAATAAAAATAATTTTGGATCACTATCATAAACATCGATTTGTTATGCATTTTGGTCGGATCCTTTTTTCCCTAAAATATTCTAAATTGTACGTTATAATTATTAAGTTTTAAAAATAAGTTTGTTTTCGCAGCTTTTGTCAGAAAATATTGATTATTGAATATTATTATTATTATTATTATTATTATTATTATTATTAATTGATCTTGAATTAAGAAAAGCGTTTGAACAAGTTTGGAGAAAGCATAAAAAATAATATTTTAAAATATTTCAATTGCATATAAGGGTGTTATTCTGGCGTTTCGAAAACATGTAATTTCTCCCTGTAAAATAGTACCACGAAACGGTAAAATCGCAAACTAGTTTTTCAAACGTGTCTGTGACTTTGTTTTAACATTCTTTCTGTTAAAAAAATAGCAGAGTTCTTATCGATGTTATATAACTATTATACCACAAAATGCTCTTAAATATGTATTTTATATGTTATGTAGTTACAATTAATTAGTTAATGATCACACTATTTTAGTTTAATCAGTCAGTTTTTTACCTTAATCGAATAGTTCGTATGAATGGGAAAATTGCATTAAGAAACGTTGAGTGCCTACTAGTGATTTTAGTTATCTTAAAATTCTTGTAATGAGTCTCCTCTGATAATGAGGTTGTTAGTCTTAACGACATAAGTTTTTTTTTAAATATCGGAGATTTAATTATATTTTGGCCATAATCTATTCAGCCAAAAGGACCGTTAACCTACACAGATTTTCAAATATTTAGAATATTTAAAAAAATATTCATTTTACACATTTTTGCTTCAAACGAAAGTTGTTTCTAATTTAATTATACACAACTTTTGTTTAAAATATTTTTTGATCCGATAAGTAATTACTAAGATAGACTACCACGTGACACTAATTGTTCTAACAATATCTTCGCGAATATCAATTACAAAAGTTATAAAGAAAAAATTGTTGGAGATTTTATTATCTATAATTTTTATTTGAACTATTTTTCGAGCAAATGTGTTATGTCGCCGCACACTTTCGACACTCTTTTACCCGTTTGTTAGATCAGAACTATGTGGAGTTCAGCACAAAACGCTTGTTTTTTAATTTTCGTGATGAGTTATAGCTCACTTTCCGCTTTTTTAGGTCAACCATTCTCAACAAATGAAATTATTTTTTGTAATACCTCGTCGTTAGCAGTATAACGATGCACATCGCATCAAGAGTCAATTAAACCTAAATTTGGATTTATTTACACAATCGACAACTTCGCCAATCACTTGGTTAGTATAAGTTTAAGAGTAGTTTTGAAAATTTGTATTAGGTATTGCTAAAAGATTTTTTTCCCGAAAACCGTTACCATATTGGAAATATTGCACTTCAAAACAGTTTTACGACGATATTTCCTTTCTGACTCACTTTATGGTGAACATAAATTAATCCAGAGAATATTTCCTATAATTTATGTTTTCACTTTTATTTTGGGAAATAAATAGTTTCGGCGTACGAGCGCCGCAAAGTCTACTCCAAACATGCGTATTTATGACATATGTCTTTGTATTACAGTATCGATCAGCGATATAAACGTACACTTCCCTTGACCTTGAGTTATAAGGTTACAGTGGTTAAAAGTATGTGTTAAACACCTACAATACATGCTTCACGAAGTCAGCATTTAAAAATAAGTTTAGTATTGCATCGCTGCTACCGACAGTAGCAGTACGACAACGTTCCATCCGAACCTATTACCAGGTTCAGCAGTAGTATTGAGTTGGAAAAATGTAGAGCAACGCCGCAACGGGGATGGAAAAATATTAAAGAATGAGCTAATGTAGATTACACCTACTGGGGATACCACTAAAAAAACGCACCAGGAACTCTACCTCGTGGTGGTGTGGAAATGAATTTAGACTTGGCGGAGCTCGTACTAATAAACTATTCATTTCACATAATTTTTCATCAAAGTGGACCATGAAAAAATTTACGTACGTCACTCTAAATACATAAAACTGTATATGTTAAAATTAAATCTGTCAGAATTGACAAATGTACAAGCTAAGCTAACATACACCTGTAGGTATATCTTGCTTTGTCGTTCATTGCAAGGTTTGATGAAACATTTTTTGAATCACGCGTTAGAAATGTAATTGAGTAATGATGTATATGAGTGCAACTTAAGTTTATATTAATTCCCTTGTTGCATACCGTTGATTATAGTGATTTAAGTATAAATTAAGGTTAAAATTTGGCATTCTTAATTTTTTATTTTAAAAACTGTATTTTTTTGTATTACCGTATTCGATTCAATAAATATGTTTATAGATTGAATTGTTTATTATTTTCACGTGGTGTATACGTTTAAATTTCTCTAAAATTCACGTCGATTACACGTGTGTTTTCCACTAATAGAACTCGTCGATTTTTCATGTGGCTTTGTTGTGATATATTGATGTATTAACTACGTGTTTTCGACGTTGAAAATTTGACGGTCTCTATATGAATATCTACAAGTAGAACGTGTTTTACACGTACTGTGCTAGCTGGAATTCCTTTACACCCTGTGAAGATTTACTCTCAATATTCCTCTCAAAAATCCTTTTTACTCTTCTATTATCCTCCATGGTGTTTGTTCGTGTTTAAATATGAACTGATAAACAGTTTCTTGCCAGGATTGTATTATATTTGTTTCTGATTCACAGTCTGCATCTTATTATACTACATATTTCTACAAATTAATACATTATTTTGATGAGTCTGAGTACCTAGAATGGCAACTGTTCATGAGGTGACGACACCGACTGTCTGTTGCTTATGAATTAGGCGCACGATATGCGTTGAAATACTAGCTATTTCAAATAATTTTAGTAGACTTTGAGCTACCCTTCATTCATGAGCCCAAAAAACGCGAAAGACGTATGTTGTAGGTGCCACTCGTAATTCTACATATATATGTTTTATATGGTTGGCAAAGATTTAATACATAGAAAGGAAGTCTAGGTAGAGAGGTGTACATACTGGTTTTATTTTATATTTATGTGGTTTATTGAAATTAATTATTTTATAAAAGCTTTTAATAGTTTTTTATTTTTATTAAATTAACTTTATCCCTACAACAGCTCGTTACAATAAATTTCAATCTTAATTAACAAAATACAATTAAAAACAATTTACCTTAATAAGGCAGTTGAACTAACAGAAACAAAACACCAACAATTTACATTATACACAAAAAATTATCGGTTATAAATACGTAGAGTAGATTATATTATATTCAAAAATGACCTGTTACCCTCCAGTTAAAAGACTTAAAAATCTCGAAGTCATGTATGGTTGAAAGACTACACTTAACTAACATTGACGATCCTACAATAAAAGTCCCAGGTTTAATGAAAAAAGAAAAATTTGGTCAAAAGTAGATCGCCATTTAAATGCAACACTATGTTTTTTAACTTAGGTGCGATTTCTAATCCAAATTGTGACTACGGAAGCAAACCACAGACTGTTGGACATATTGTGGAGGATTGTCAATTAACAAAGTTTAAAGGAGGGTTTGTAAACATTCATAATTTAACAGAGGAAGCTGTATTATGGTATACTAATCTGAAGGACATCTGAAGCTAACCAATATTTTGTATTCTCTGACCTGATTTATTTGTTTTTCCACTATTTTGTTTGCTATTTCTTTAACCTACTATTTATTTTGTAATTGTCGTGGCTGGCGCTTGGACCGCTCCATTATATGTCGTCATGTGCTTTGCTGTTGTATTTTATGGTTCTTATTTACCTTCTATAATGTTTACACACTTAATTAATATTATTACATATGAATAATAAGGTGGGTAAGTGTTGGCATGCTTAAGTTTTAGTGATCTCCTAAATCTTGAAGCAAATGCTTTGCCAAGACGAACCAATCTACAATTGCATACGGTTTCGTCACCACACAGTAAACAGGTTTATACTGATGTTCTGGGGCACCATACATAACACTTAAATGACAATACAATATTAAAAATGTACCATACGAATAAATAAATAAACCTCAAGAAAACCCAAACGAGACATTTACAATTTTTTGAACTTTTATTGTTCGTCACGTTTTTCGATACACCATGTAGATATTAGACAATACCACAGTATAAAGCAATCTTTACCACAGATTAGTTTCTTGTGCTGCTGTAAGGGGGCGTTTACTACGTTACCAATTCCACGTCAAGTGAATTTGTTGGGTTATACATACCTGTGTACATACTAATTAAAACCATTAGTTAAATTTAAATAAAATGGTAACTGTAGTAAATTCAATTGATACTGGTCATGAGGACATGGTTCATGATGCCGAAATGGACTATTACGGTCTTCGGCTAGCCACCTGTTCTTCAGATAATTCAATTAAAATATATGATGTTAAAAACGGGGCCCACACACTACTCGAAGACTTAAAAGGGCACTTTGGACCAGTTTGGCAAATTTCTTGGGGTCATCCAAGGTTTGGGAATCTTTTAGCATCTTGTTCATATGATCGTAAAGTTATTATATGGAAGGAACAACAAGGCAAATGGAGTAAATATTATGAATATGCAAATCATGATTCTAGTGTAAATTCGGTACAATTCGCACCACATGAGTTTGGATTAGCATTAGCTTGCGGTAGTAGCGATGGCTGCATTTCAATTCTAACTTATCATGAAGAAAATACTAGTTGGGAAGCTAAAAATTCAAAATGCTCACGCTATTGGTTGCAACTCAGTTAATTGGTGTCCCTCTCTTACTGCTGAACCTGACTTTGGAAACCATGAAGAACCAGCATTTATTAGGCGATTAGTTTCTGGAGGATGTGACAATTTAGTAAAAATTTGGCAAGAAGATGGAGATAAGTGGGTCGAGGCAAATAAATTGGAAGTACATTCGGATTGGGTTCGTGATGTCGCCTGGGCCCCTTCAAGTGGTTTGAATCGTCATTACATTGCTAGTTGTTCACAAGACAGACGTGTTATAATTTGGACAAGCGAAGATACTAAAACATGGAATTCAAGTGTTATGCACACTTTCGAAGATGTGGTATGGAATGTTAATTGGTCATTGAATGGAAATATTTTAGCCGTTTCTGGAGGAGATAACAAAGTATCTTTGTGGAAGCAATCTGTAGAAGGAACATGGCTGTGCATAAGCGATGTTTTGAAAGGACAGTCAACAATGTAACACATTTTGTATAGCATTTTAAAAATGTTGTTTTGTAATTAATCAGGTTAAATAGAGTAATAAAATTAGTATTTATATATTTACAACTAAGCTTTTTATTATCAAAAATTGTAGCACAAAATTTTTGGGTATAACATGCAATGACCTAATTACTTATCTTATTAAAAAAATTGGTTACAAGTGTTCGCTTTGAGTATATAAACTTGCTGAAAATACAATGTCTCGCTTAATGGCAGCTGAAGCTTCTTCCATTTTGCTGTAAAGCTTTGGATCTCCAGTTAACCTGGCAACGTCTCGTACATCGCAAATGGTCTCATTTAATTGCTGAATACATCTTACAATTATTCCTTCTTGAACATCAGTTAGATTCATTAAAGTTGCAAATGGTTTTTGATTCGCCCATTCATATACAACTTCTACTAGATCGAAGTTTAAATCTCGAGAGGATTCATTTGTATCTTGAATGTCAAAATGTTTTTCTAATTGTTGTATTTCACTATGAACAGATTCAATAATTCTTTTACCCTAGAATTCGAATTATATAAAATAAAACCACAAAAAGTATAAACTAAGATACTTGAATTAAATTCTCTGTTAGGTTTTCTTCTAAGTCAACGGTTTCTCTGGGTTTACTTTTACCTTGAAAAACTAATGCTGAAAGTAAAGCGGCAACTTCGGCTGGTTGCAAGTCAGTAAATACATTTCGCAATACTAACTCTGTGATTAACAATTCGTTCGTTCCCATTTCACATGCGACCTTTCCTTTCAATTCCACTGAAAATATAACCGAGCAAGTCTAAGTGAAACCTTTTTGCCACCATGGTGATCGATTCTTATGAAAATTCTACACATCATAGTACGTGCTTTTCTAAGAAATGTGACGGCTAGCTTTTCTCAAAATAATGAATAATGGCGCTATTATCGCTGCTCAAAGTCGCCGTTTTGAAAAACTTGGGCCCCAATTTATTCAGTGTAGAGTCAACATATTGACATGGGGTTTTCACTACTGTGCTCTCTGATGAGTTCCCTAGGGGGCTTTTTCAAGTTTGACCCAGGATAGGTCATCAGATGGACTTTTGGGGTAATGTGAGATTATGTCAGGTAAAGTTAGTTAATACCAAGCCTGACAATTAGTCCCTACGATACATTTTTCTAATCATCTCAAGCACGTGATTGTTAGGTAAAAAGGTATGTCGTAAACAAAATTGTTGGACTTTGTATTATAGGATTTAATATAGAACTCATGAGATGAACAACATAAGAATGTGATTATTTTCATGACATATTATTAGAGAATTAAATTTTAACAGTGAAACTGTGACTTAATTTAATCATGAATAAAATACACTCATTATTTGCAATTGAAAAAGGAACGGAGACAGGTGGTTTGGTTTCGTCCCTTATTATCATGCTTATGAGTCAAAGTCGAAAAAGACCTCTGGGGAACTCATCATAGATTACAATAGTGAAAACCCCAGCTCAATATGTTAACTCTACGCTGAATAAATTGGGGACCAAGTTTTTCAAAATGGCGAATTTGAGCAGCGATTACGGTGCAATAATGCGTTTTTTTAAAAAAAAAACTGAGGTGCTACGCTGTTTAGTTTACTTCATATTGTTCAACTAAACTATTATTTTTGCAATATCGATCACAAGTGGCAACTCGTACGGTCCAAATTTCAAGGTTTCACTCAACCAGACAACATGAAATTCCTACACCAATGAATAATTACCCCTATTTAAAGAATTAATATAATTCAACTCTTTCAAAACCCTTATTCTTTTTTCGTACTCTGGATACAATGACATGCTGGCATAAGACAATTGATGTTCTAAATACTCCTTTTTGTCTTCCAAAGATTTTTTATTGAAAACGGCAAGAAAGTATTCCTCAAAATTTGGAATTTGAGTACTGCTTATATGATCTAGTAATAAATCCTTCGACTTATTCAGATTCAACATACTTTCATGTAAGTCTATTTCTTTGACTTTCATATCAATAAATGAAAGTCTGTTAGGATTACTTTTATCGACCATATTTATAGTTAACTTATGCAATTCCTGAATTCCAAAAGTACATTTTTGTCCAATGGGAGCATCTTTAAATCTCTCCATTTGTCGCTTCTCCCAATCACTAATTATCAACGAGCATTCAACGTTAATTATCGCGGAGGTTATTTCAAATATATCTTCAGGATTGATAGCTAAAATGTCATGTCCAGGTGAAGATTCTGGTACAAATACTCTGTCGGAAGATAATGATAACATTTTATAATAGTAATCAGGTTGTTCTTTATCCGGTGAACCTGCAGCATCTGTCAGAACCAAGACCTTATATGATGAATTCGTGTATTTTGTTGTATTCAAAAGTAACGCGAGCTTGTTTATGTGAGATTTATGAGTTATGAGAATGACACGTCCAGGCACTAACTGCTTTTGTAACTGGGAATTCTTTACAACTTCGTGCTGTAAGCATAATTTGATTAGATAATAATATGAATTACTATTAATACCATAAATAGTTTGTGAGCATCCAGATACAACTTTGCATCAATGTAAAATTTAACTAAAGGTTGCATATATTCGTTTAATTCGTACATATTTTCTTCTATGGTTTTTTTTACTTCTGATAATTGATCGCGAATGTGATTTAATTTCTTTTGATGATCAGCTTCTCTAAAACTGCGAGACATCATTCCCTCAACACTTAAACTTTCGACTCTTAACAATGTAAGCACCTAAAACTGTATATAGTACGACATAATTTGAATATGAATTTTACCATTCCATATGTTATTCGAAATTGGCTCTTCAATTCACTAGGTTTGCCTATCATCATTCTTTTTAACTCTTCAATGGGCGGAACTGCACCTTTACATAAAATTATAACAGTACCAGTTTCATCCAAGCCCCTTCTACCAGCTCGACCAGCCATTTGAATGTATTCAGCTGGAAGAAGAGTTCGTAGCGAATGTCCATCATGCTTCTGTGTTGAATCAAATATTACTGTTCGTGCTGGCATATTTACTCCCATTGCAAAGGTTTCAGTTGCAAATAATAGCTGCAATTACACTTTTTTTTGTTTATACATCAACATACATATCGGGTGACCTAGGGATTTGTAATTGGTCCATATTTTCTTTGCTATTGAAGATATCGGCAAGACCTCACAATAAAAGATATAGGAACGGGACAATACCTTTTTAAGTACACAGAAAGTGCGGTATATTTGGGGGTGGAGATAAATAATAAAGGGAAAATAACAACAGAAATAGAAAACGTCTGGCAGCAGGAAGTAGAGGTGCGGGCTCTATTAAAAATATACTAAATAATAAAAACACTCCCCGATCGCTAAAAATCAGAGCATATAAAACAATAGTGAGACCGATAGTGCTATACGCGAGTGAAACCTGAACATTAACAAAGGCAGACACTGAAAAAGTTGAAATCTGGGACAGGAGGATCCTAAGGAAAATATATGGTGGAGTGCAGGAGTTAGGACAGTGGAGAATAAGGACTAATGCTGAACTGGAATAAATGTACAAAGACAGACTTTAAGCACCATCGCATAACAAAACCGATTACAATGGTTAGGATACTTATAAAGAGCCGAAGGAACACACCTAGCCAAAAGAATTTTCAACACCAACCTAGAAGGCAGCAATCGGAGGGGAAGACCAAATATAACCTGGTGGGAAGATCTACAGAAAGCGGGAATCAAAAATTGGAAACTACAAGAGCAAGATAAGAAACAGTGGAAAAAGAAGATTCAAAAGCCATGGGCCTAAAAGGGCCGTCATCGTGCTGATATACAGGGTGTTCCATTAGTGCGTAATTCTTCCCTAGCGTCATTATTTTTAATTTTAGAGCAAAAATGCATTGGGGAATGTTTTGTAGAATCACTTAAGCTATCTTCTAAAATTATTTACAAGTATACAGAGTGTTCCCTAAGTGCTGTACTGCATTCTTTTAAACTTTTAAATGGCACCATATTGATTTTAATTTTTTATGGAGCTTCTTTTCTTCCTATTTATGATGGCATAATCGAATTTCACCCATATCTAACAGTTTTTGAAATATTAATTTTTTTATAACTTTTTTAAGAAATGCAGATGCTCAGTAAAATTGTATTTCTCAGACGTTCAGTGCAATATTCAAATTTTTTTGATTAAAACTTTTAAAGGAAGTGTCAAGCTACAATTTAATTATTTTGAAATATTTTTACACTATACAGGACTGTCCAAAATTTTGAAGTGAATATTCAAAATTAAAAGTGTAATATTTCAATTTTTTAAATGGAATGGTATGTTTATTTTAGTGTTTTCATAAAGATAATTAATTATTCGTTCGATTTTCTTCAACACGTCCTATACCTAAACCTAATACTTTCCGAGTTATTCGAAATTTAAAATATTGCATGTTACATGCATTTATATTGATTTTATGCTCAATTTATTAGTAGGCTCTGAAAAATGTGCCATTTATAATAGATTTCATGCACAATGAATTAAGTAGCCTTTGAAAAAATAGAATAAAATTGACAGTTAATATTTTTAAAAAAAAACTAATACAATTTTTTTTGTAGTTTAGGAATTTTAATTTATTTAACATGTAAAAATAATAAATATAAAAACAATAACAATTTCATTTCAAAATGTCGCTCTGCAGTAATGCATAATTGAAGTCTTTCAATAAAAGAGTTGCCAACACGTTGCAATATTATTTGTGAAATATTTCCAAAAGCACCCGTATTCTCTCCTTCATTCATCTCTAGTTGTGGGAACATCCTTGTACACAATTTCTTTAATGTATCCCCACAAAAAAAAACTCATTTTGTCAATCTGGAGATTGAGGCCAGTTGAAATTGCTACCTCTACCTATCCCCTGTTAGTAAAGTGTTCATTTAAATAATCTCTAACCTTCTGCTATAGTGAGGTGGTGCACCGTCATGCTGCAGCCATACTTTGGCGGATATTTAAAGGCACTTCATCTAATAGTTGATCCTCCTAAAATAAAACCTTTCTCCAGTTAGTCTTTCTTCAAAAGTACGGCCCAATTAAAAATTACCTATTATGCCCCATTAACAGACCATCTATGCTGGCGTGACGGGTCTTAAGAAGAACAGGTTCTCTTGGGATAATAGTGCAATATGTTGATTGATGTTATCATTTTATGAAGGTTGCTTCATCTGTAACTACTCTCTCAAAAATCCGGGGTTTTCTGATTTCTATCGAAGCCCATTGGCAAATGCAACTCTATTTAGTTATCCGTTTCACTTAGGGCTTGATGTAGCTGCATATGAAATGCATGAAATTTGTTTTCTTAACAATGCAAATACTTGTTTTATAATATCCGTTTCGCTACTTAAATTTCGTAAGCTGGTATGGGGCTGCTCAATTAATGACAAAATAACATTAAATTCATTTCTCCATTGGCCACTCTTTTTTCTCTCGGTGTTTCGGATAGCAAACGCTGCCAGTTTCTTCAAAACGAGTTTTAATTTTTAATATAGTTCTTGTGGGTGCCGCCGTTCCGAAATCTTTGAGCGTAGACGCGAAGCTAATAAACAATTTTGTTCACTAGCCCTAAACAATAGTCATATCGATCATTTCTTGCTGGAAAGATTCATTTCGCTTCACTACAAAATAGTAATTGTCATTTAGCTTTGTTACCTACAATTTTTAGGCAACTCAATTTATTTGTGACAGTGTAACTTAAAATCTACATGCAATATTTTAAATTTCGAATAACTCGGAAAGTATTAGGTTTAGGTATAGGACATGTTGAAGAAAATCGAACGAATAATTAATTATCTTTATGAAAACACTAAAATAAACTACCTTCCATTTAAAAAAATTGAGATATTACACTTTTAATTTTTGAATATTCACTTCAAAATTTTGGACAGTCCTGTATAGTGTAAAAATATTTCAAAATAATTAAATTGTAGCTTACACTTCCTTTAAAGTTTTAATCAAAAAATTTGAATATTGCACTGAACGTCTGAAATACAATTTTTACTGACCATCTGCATTTCTTAAAACTTATAAAAATTAATATTTCAAAAACTGTTAGATATGGGTGAAATTCGATTATGCCATCATAAATAGGAAGAAAAGAAGCTCCATAAAAAATTAAAATCAATATGGTGCCATTTAAAAAGTTTAAAAGAATGCAGTACAGCACTTAGGGAACACCCTGTATACTTGTAAATAATTTTAGAAGATAGCTTAAGTGATTCTACAAAACATTCCCCAATGCATTTTTGCTCTAAAATTAAAATAATGACGCTAGGGAAGAATTACGCACTAATGGAACACCCTGTATATACATATATATTTGAAAATATCAACATGCTGTTTTTACCACCTAGTAAGCACCCTTATGCTCGCACTTATGTTACACATTTCTATACAAACTGCATATCAGTGGAAAACTTATGAAATACTAATCGACTTGGGAACAGAATGTTCCATTTATAAAAATATAGTATATTTAACTTTTTGCGTTTCTGCACACCCTGTATACTTTGTGCTTATGTGGATTAAAATTCCGACTTATTATAAAATTTTCTGTGTCTAGTTTATCGGAAAATATTCATGGCCTACTAGACAGTGATCTATCAAATGTGACCCTTTTTTGTATAACAGTTGCTGGACAAAAGCTATTTAAGTGAAATGATTAAAACTACGATTTTGCACTCTTATTACATTTTCGAATACATCCTTTAACTGATAGTACTAAGCCAAAATCGCCTGGTGGCGCAAACCATTTTAAAACAATTAGCGAAGTTATCCAAGCTCGAGTCATGTAGTCGGTCGATCGCTCATTGTGACCGTTAATGCTAACGTGTGTACATCTTTCTCTGTGGTTTGTGCAATTTTAAGTGGTTTTTGTAATGGAGTCATCAACTAGAGGTAATTATTGGTTTTTAAATTACTAAAATAAATCCAAATGTGTGTTTATAACGGTTTAACACTCGCATAGAAATACGTAGATAAATAGATTTTTTTTCATAAGTAATATTCTTTTGAAGATATACCATATTGTCAAATATAGTCAAGGTGTAACAGTGGTCTTCACATATTGCTAGTTTAATATACTTTGGTTCTACAATTATTGTTTCTTGCGATTATTAATATCCTCGTATTTTTCTTAATAGGTACCCGAATGCGGCGAAAATCAATATTTGATATTTGGCGTTTTGTTCAGGTCAAAGGCCGATTAAATGAAGTAATTAACTTTGCGAAAACAAGCTTCGGTGATTTGCTCATTAACGAAGAACAGGACGAGCAGTTAAAGGCATTTTTGAAAAAATAATGCGAGAAAATTCGTGTAAATGGGTTCGCAAGCAAAGGTGTTTAAACCAAGTGCTAGTGGTGGTAGACCACAGAAAGGTTTTATTGAAAGAAAAAAAATCAAAGCAGAGGAAAGTTCAACACTATAGAGCAGTTGACTTGCGCTGCACAATTAAGTATCAGAGCTAGTGGCAAACATGATGCTGCTAAATTGATGTAAGAGGTATGTATAGCCTCACAAACGAGCGACCACATACATAAAAGCTGGAAGAATTTTAGATGCTAGAAAAAAACAGATACCATATACTCCTGAAGAAGCTCTGGTCTTTTTCATAGCAAATAATTTCACTGTCCAGACATATAAAACTGTTCAGCAAGAGGCAAAAGAAAAAGGTTTCAATGCACACCCTTGCTATGATTACATAATGAAGGTGAAGGAGCAGTGCTTTCCCCCTGCTGAAAATGTAATTGTAACTGACATATCGGCCGAAGTAAAATTGAATGCTCTTTTGAGCCATACTGCATTGAAAATATGTAAAAATATTCTTGGAGAAAATTTAGTCACAAGTGTGTTGATTTATACTTGAATATATAAGTGTGGATGTGATGGTTTCTCGGGTCATAGCTTGTATAAGCAACCGTTTAAAGATCCAGCCATGCGAAGCTATTGTAAATCAAATACGGGAGTTGGTACCAACTCTCGTGGAAGTCAAAAGGCCTAAGCGTAACAATCTCGATCACACATCAAATGATTCTGTCAATGATTAACGGTAAGGTATGTAATGTGCTAAGTGAAAATAGTTCAACTCAAAGGTGCTTTATCTGTAAAGCAACATCAAAGGAGAGAGCCGGACGAGAATATGTATCAATTTGGAATCTCTAGTTTACATGCGTACATTGGTACAATGGAATGTCTTTTAAATATCAGTTACCGCAAGAACATTTGTGAATGGCAAGTCCGAGGAGACGAAAGTAAAGAAATTTACAAAAAAACTAAGGACGAAATAAAGAAAGGATTTAAAGAAGTTATTTATTTATTTAAACGTATTGTACATTTTAAAGAAGTTGATCTCATCATAGAGAAAGTTAAACCAGGATTCGGTACCAGTAACGATGGAAATACCGCACAAGCATTTTTTTATAATTATGCCACAACGGCACGGATCACTGGTCTCAATGAAAACCTTATTCATCGTTTTGGGACGATTTTTACAGCCAATAACTTCTGGTTATGAGATCGATCCTAAAAAATTTCATAACTACTGTGTGGAGACTAGGGAAATATATTTAAGTTTATACCCATGGTATAACACGCCAGTAACAGTGCATAAGAGTTCGGTGCACGGGGCAAGTATAATACAAAATTCAATAATACCTATAGGACAAATGTCCGAGGCCAAAAATAAAGAAATAAGAAAACCCAGATTGGATTTTGAAACTAATTCTGATTTATTAAACATTTGTTAACGTCTTCAGACCCCTATATATCACTATTAAGAAAACTTCCTAAGAAGCAAATATCGAAACATGACAGAGATATAAGAATTTTGTTAAAAGATTAATAAAACTGATTATCGTATCGGTATCGCTGATGATGACAACTTAGCTGTTGAAACACGTGCCCGAGTAAAGTTTTTGATGTTTTTCTGTTGGTTAAAACTGATTATGAATTTAGTTTTGTCTTTCATTTACTGTAACTTTTCAAAGGTATACAAGAAATGTAATCTATAATCCCATATCTTAGGTTCCGAAGTTTTGTCCTCCTAGATTAGTCAAATCGTACACTGTGAGTCTGTACGAAAAGACTAGACCATATAGTATTCTATGCAAAGTCCCATTATTTTTTATTATGTAAAAAATATACAGGCGTTCTATTAAAAAAAAACGTAACCCTGATTTACCACGTATATGAAAACAGTGTATACAGTGTGTCCAAAATTCGATGCTCACCATTGGTATTTTGGAAACGGTAAGAGTTACAGGGTCGGTTAAATGGAACAATATGGAGGTATTTATCTTACCTCTTCAGACCTTCTCTTGTTTTTCCAAAGAAATGCGTTGCCTACTAGATATTGCAAAAAAGTGAAAATCGGCATTTTCTTTAAACTTGCGTAGAATCCACACTATTTATCCTATCAAAAATATGTAAATATAAAAGTTGTAGACATTTAGATATTGAATAATATGCGTCATTAAAATATTTTTTGCTTGCATCAGTAGCGAAATATGACCCAAAGTTGCATTTTTTTAAATGGAAATGATAATTTATTTTTATACAGTTGAATTACTTGATTTTTTCCTTTTCAACGATATAAGGTTCGAGCTATTTATCTTGTGTACTTTAGAAGATATAAAGAAAAATCATTTTTGAGGCAGATTTATAATGTTACCAAGTTGTAAGCAATAATAACAAAAACATAACGGGTGGATAACATCGTAAAACGAATGAGTTTTCCTATAAAAGATTCTCAATAGTGCGGCCATTGACTTCTAAACATTTTGTATAGCGTTTTTCAATATTTATTCGGCAATTCATTAATTGACGGACGCTAACTGAATTAAAGGCCTGCATGACGCTCTGCTGCAAATCATTAACGTTCTCATAATTGACAACGTATACTAAATTTTTATGTGTCCCCACAGGAAAAAATCTAGTATGGACAAATCTGGTGATCGCGCAGGCCAACGTATGGGACCGTTTGTTCCAATCCAACGGTTTCCAAATCTTGCTGATAAATATTCAGTGACGATCCTGGAATTATGGGCCGGGGCGCCGTCTTGCTGAAACAAAATACTTCTTTCTTCTTGAATAGGTAGCTCGTCCAATGCATCTTCGACTTCGGCTTGCAGCAGTTGAAGATATCTAGTCGAATTAAGCGTTTGATTATAAATAAATGGACCTATCAAACGATTTCCCAAAATACCGCACCACACGTTAAATCCGAATCGTTCTTGGAAACGCGATTCTCGAACTATTTTCGGATTTTCATTATTCCAATAATGATAATTATGCCGATTGTAAATGCCGTTGTTTGTGAATCTACTTTCATCGCTCCAAAGAATTTTTTAGAAAAAGAATTATCGTTTGTAACTTCATCCAGGTACCATCTACAAAATGTAACTCTTCGAGCATAATCATTCTCTTTGATATGATGGCATATCATTGGCTTATAAGGATGAAATTTCTTCTTTTTTAAAACATAATGTACTGAACTTCTTGCCATACCACTGTCATTCGAAATTTTTCTTACTGAAACGGAAGGCTCAACATTAACAGCGGCTAGAACAGCTATTTCAGCATCCTCATTGTCTTTTTGATAGGTTGTAGGACGAATGGCGGTGAAGGATCCACCTTGTCGAAGATTTTGCTCGAGTCGGGAAAACAAAGTTCTGTGAGGTTGCCTTCTTTCGGGGTATAAGTTGTGATATTCATTTGCTGCCGCAGTTGAATTACGATGGCATCTTATGTAGACAACAAACATGTCCGTTTTTCATGGTTTGAAAACTGCATCATCAATTTTGAATATGAATAGCTTACTACAACAACTACAAGTTCTGACACGATACTACTGTAACAATATTATTGACAGATTTGATGTGCAGTTGTTTGTTTCTTAAAAATTTGCAATCATGGATAGTGTGATGTGCTTTAAAATACATCTACAGATCTCAAAAACGATTTTTCTTTATATCTTCTAAAGTACACAAGATAAATAGCTCGAACCTTATATCGTTGAAAAGGAAAAAATCAAGTAATTCAACTGTATAAAAATAAATTATCATTTCCATTTAAAAAAATGCAACTTTGGGTCATATTTCGCTACTGATGCAAGCAAAAAAATATTTTAATGACGCATATTATTCAATATCTAAATGTCTACAACTTTTATATTTACATATTTTTGATAGGATAAATAGTGTGGATTCTACGCAAGTTTAAAGAAAATGCCGATTTTCACTTTTTGCAATATCTAGTAGGCAACGCATTTCTTTGGAAAAACAAGAGAAGGTCTGAAGAGGTAAGATAAATACCTCCATATTGTTCCATTTAACCGACCCTGTAACTCTTACCGTTTCCAAAATACCAATGGTGAGCATCGAATTTTGGACACACTGTATAATCAAAAATATTTTTAGAATATGTAGCATTAGTATGCTTACTTTGTGGTGAAAACCGCATGCCGATATTTTCAATAGTAAAAAAGGTAGAATCAATTACACATCCTGGGGTTACCCGGAATAAGGTTAGAGAACATTAAAATAATAAAGGTTGTTACAATAGAATGTGAAAAATATATTTCACTTGACAAATTACCTTTATGTATTGCCCTTGAAAAAGCATTTCTATCATTTCTTTTATAATCGGTAATATTCCACTGTGATGCACCCCAATACCTCGAGTTAGAGTATCTTTCATATCTAAAATTTGTGGAATGTTTCTATCTGGAGGTTTTAAATTAGAGATGCATTTATTAAAGAATGCATTGATGTGATGCTTTTCTTTTTGCAGTAGTTAAATCAATGCTTTTCAAATTTCTCGCATTTTCGTCACATTTCCTTCTAGAAAATGTAAACGCCACCACCGGCAATAATTTATTTCTACTCAAATGATCCACTAAAGCGGACCACATGACTTGATCTTTTTAGCAGAATAAAAGGTTTTTCTAGGCGGAGCAGCGGAGGTGTTATTCAGCTTACGATCTTTAAGCTTCAACAAAGATGTTTGAGATTCTTTATACCTGAAAGAAGTTTTTAACTGAATAAACATAGGTAAACGCGACTGTCTACCCTCCCAAAGAAAAATTGCCTTCTCCATCAAGTATAAGGTAGCGATTATCTTTACTGGAACCTCCACAGCCTGTGTAAAGATAATGTTGCAATGGAATTGGTCTTTTGGAAGTCGTAATTACATAAACTTTACGTTGGTAAGTACGTCCAAGCCAGTCAGCAAATTCGATTGTATTTGGCACAGTAGCACTGAGCATAACAACACAAACATGAGCCGGTAACATAATAAGTACCTCTTCCCAAACATGCCCACGTTCTTTATCGTTAACGTAATGAACTTCATCAAAAATAACAAATTCTAAATCACGTGTTACATCACTACCAGCATATAACATAGAGCGTAAAATTTCTGTAGTCATAATTAAACAAGCCCCTTTCATATTTATCTGAAAATCTCCAGTTACAAGACCTACATCTTTAAATTTCTTCTTAAAATCTCTGTACTTCTGATTTGATAACGCTTTTATAGGTGATGTGTAGATAGTACGAGTCATGTGTCTTTGTGATAAGGCAATAGCATATTCTGCAACTACAGTCTTACCAGCAGAAGTATGTGCAGCTACAAAAACGTGATTATGCTTCTCAAGTTGTAAAATAGCTAATTTTTGGAAAGTATCCAGTTCAAACTCATATTCTAAAGCCATTTCAGGAATTCTCTTTCTGAAGTCTTTAACAGATTTTCCTGTATCCAAATTAACAGCCCATTCTGTGTTCTTGAATGATTTGTTATCTTGACATTTAGAAATTTTAAGTAAAGCAGGCTCTTTTGGTATAATTTCCGCCTCTTCCGGAATGTCTACAGTTTTAGTGCTTTGAAAATCAACAGTATCATTATCTTTCTTTTCAACAGTTTCCCACAACCCCACCAAGTTTTGGTCATCATTTAAAATATCTAGCAGATTTACCACATTGTTATGTTTGTTGGGTAATTGTAGTTCTTGATCAACTTCAGCTTTCACAGTAAAACAATCATCTTCAAACAATAGGCCTTGCTTAAATCCTGGAGGAATTGATAATAAATCTAAAAAAATTAATAAGTTCTCCATCATTCACCAATTGAAAAGATTAACCATTATTATTCAGTCGTTTTATAGGGGCTGTTACATTCAGCTCACTTAGTTCATTAGCAAATCCGGCTGGAACAAATGGAAAATTAGATATACTTCCCCATGTTGATTCAGATGGAGGTGCAGGTTCTCTAGTTAAAAGCATAGAATTCTTTGAGTTACTGCCCGCATTATTTATAAGAACTTCTCGAAATTCTAATATTTGTCCGGTATTCACATCACGCTGAACCTAAAAATAATGTTAATGATAGAAAAACAACAACAAAATCATACTTTTAAAGTGGTAGACAAAGGAGAAAACTGGTAATTTATTAATTTGGAAGGATTTGGTTCCCTAGGCCAAAATTCTTGATTCTTTTCGTAATCATGAATAGGTAGACTTTCTGGACTGGTTAAGTAATTTAATAAGTCTTGTTCTATATCTGGTAAAACTGGAGGGATGTCTGTTTCAGAAATATGCTGGAATTAATTGGTCTTTGTTAAATTATTTAAATTATTCGATCATTACCATAACGATATTTTAAGGTTATGTTTATGAATCTCTGCCGACCGACAATAGAGCAAAAAATTTAATAATAGATGGCGCTGAAGTTAGTCAATATGGACGCTTATAGTCGGATTCACCGGGTTTTAGGTATGACTCATTGCAGTAAACTATGATAATCGACGTGACACAGTTTTCTGTTTCTGTAAATCAAAATATCAGCAAAATGCAATTGTCAAACGTATGTCGTGCCGTTTATTTTATGTGCAAACAAGAAAACGTACGTCGAATAATTTTCTTTGTTTACATTGTCATAACCTTACATTCGTACTTCAAGTTGCCACACCGTTTTCGAATTTTTTAATTTTTCCTTTATTCAAATCAGTATTTTTCAATACTAATCAATTATTATATCGAGGCAGATTAAGTAAGTACATGGTATTAACAAAAGATTAATGATTATTATGATAGCATAGGAATAGTTTCAATGCCAAAGAAATTGGAAACCGAAACAGTCATTATGATAGTAATGGACTATTTTATGCGAGAACGTGACAACGGTGCTGTATTGTTGCCTTTCACGTCAGTTATGCAGGTATTTTATGAATTAAAAATACTATTTCATCTTACGGCTTGATTCATTATAGCGAACTGCAGAAGCATGTGGCGTTAACATAAATACTGTATCTTCGATTAAAAAAGAAATTAAGTGAAGGAGAACGAAGAACCTGTAGTGCCAAAACGTCTTGTGACGTTGATAACTTCGTGAAAGATGTGGTTAAACGTACAATTTATAATATGAATAATAATCGTAAGTATTACTCAAATTAGTTTTTTTATATGTAATTATGAATAATATAGGGCAACATTGCAACATGAAATTGCCACCGCTGGTGTATTCAACTTTAGCAAAAGTGGATTAACAAAACTCTTACATAATATTGGATTTTCCTTTAAACTTGATGATGGCAGACGTTGTTTATTTGAACAAAACCACATTGCAGCAAGTCGTGTTAGATTTTTACGAGAATATTTTACCGAGAAGGATCTTGCATTGTATGACCCTGTATATATAGATGAAACTTGGATATTTAGTAGAGGTTCACCAAAAAGGAGTTGGCATGATGCCTCTAAACAAAGCATAAAGAAAAAGCCACTTGGAGAAAGCAAAAGGTTTGACCCTGATTTTATACTTACAAGTAATAAATTAAAATTTGGTTTTAGGTTTATTGTTGTACATGCAGGAAACTGGAACGGCTTTATTTCTAATGCTTCACTTCTATTTTCTTCTAAATCCCCAAAAGAAGATTATCATGGTGACATGTATGGAGATTTGTTTAAGAAATGGTTTGAAAATGATTTCATACCAATTTAACAAAACCTAGTTTAATTATATTAGACAACGCCAGTTACCATTCAACACTAAAAGAAAAAATACCCAATGCTTCCTCGACCAAACATGATTTGTGTACATTTTTATTAAACCATAATGTAATGCATGATCAATAAATGTTAAAACGAGAACTTTTACAATTAGTTAACGAAAATCCAAAACCGAAAATTTATGAAATAGATGAGCTTGCACTTAGAAACGGCCATAAGATACTAAGATTACCTCCATTATCATTGCCAATTTAACCCAATCGAATTAATTTGGGCTAATTGCAAGGAGTACTATAATAAAAAGAGTTGAATTCACAGTACACCGATGAACATATACGAGAAGTGTGGAAACAATCCCTCGAAAGAATAGATGGTACATATTGGACGAAATGCATTCAACATGCTGAAAAGAAATGAAGAAGTGGTGGGATATTGAGCAGCGGTTTGAACTTGTGGAACCCTTAATTATTAGTATAGGTTGTAATCAAAGTTCAAGTTCGAATATGGGGCAGATGAATCTGATTAGATCGGATCCTTTTTAATTAGTTTTATTAACGTTGATTGATTTTGCGTCACAATACAGTAACCACTCTGAGTAGATGAGTATACAGTCGATAAAACTGTATTTAAATCAAATAATTGTTAAATTTCAGTTAAATAGGTACCTCAAAACTAAACGTTGCATTTAACACTAAAGTTAAATTATTTTAAGAAGTTTTATACGTGGACATCTTGGTCGCATACATTAATGTAACATTTCCAACTGTACAAATATATAAATAAATTATAATTATTAGAACTTCCCACAACCTTTATTCAATGACACAATTTAAAAAAATGAAGAGAAAATCAGAACACTTCTGGTCGAAAACATATTTATGATTATTTTAATTAGTTTGAAACAGCTGATCAAACTGAATTGACAGATTACACAAAAATTTACAGTAGGAATTATTTATTAGTTACGACATACGAGCCTGGATTGATCCAGACAATTTGTAGCGATGAGTCATACCTAAAACCCGGTGAATCCGACTCTATTTGAGGATAACTCCACAATAACACAAGGTATATGTGTTAATAAATTGTTGATTTTGTTGAATTTCAAAGCTTATTGTTTTTCAAAATGGTGTTAGTTGATCTTTCCGACATAATTAATTACGTAGGTGTTGGTGTGCGTCCTATTAAAGAAGGAGAAGCTGTTCTTAAAGCAAACCACATTGTAAGTGTGGTGAACTTGAGAAAAAAATAATTGGTTTATGTTTACAAACTTCTTCATTAGCTAGTCATCCTCATAAAATTGAGATTGAATTACATGAAGGTAATATTAATGCTAGGGTAAGAATAAATGTAAATTCTGTTTAATTTCAGAGGTTACAAAATGGAATTGTTTATGTTCCTGTAAAGCAGGAGCCTCCGGTCGTTGCAAGCATGTAGTTGCCTTATTATTATATGTGTATAGGTAGGCGATAACAATAATTTTTTAATGTATTGCAAAATACTCATTAGCATTGATTATAAACTTAATTAATGTTATTAGGTACTTACTCATAATACAATTACATAAATAAATTTTTAGACTTGATGAAGATTTGGCTAAACTGTCTTCTACAGAAGTAGAACAACAGTGGGGTAAAATTAAAACTAATAATACTAATTCTGTAGAAGTTATTTGCATTGAACAGTATTGCCATGTGAAGGCAAGTGAAGATGTTCCTATTTCTAAAGAACTTTTAGATAATTTCTTTAAGGATTGTTTGACAGGTAACAAGATTATTTTTTACAAGTGATTACAATTTACTGATTAATTTGTTTTGCTTCGGTTGTGTAAGATACATTTGGTACGAATGTAAGCAATAGGAAGTTAATAATTACCATAGATGTACCTCACAATCTCAACCGAAACAAACAAATGATGTAAATAAACTTTTATTACACTGGTATTGTAATGTTTTTTGGGGACTTTGTTGTTTCTCAAGATTGTTCTCGTCTTATAACAGTTGTAATGCTAGTTGTATATTTATATTTCAAATGAGCTTCAGTAACATTTCCGTGAAGATATGTTACAGCTGCTCCCGATTCAGAAATTAACCTGCACATTAGGCAACGTAATCAGTTACAAAATCTACCACTACCAGCTGTACATGAAAAACTAATTCATTCTAATATTTTAAAAGTACACCTGCAGCAATTTTAGGGTGTAATTTCCTCTCATTAGATCTTGCCCTTCATTTCGAAGAATTTTATAATAGGAACATACAAATATCAATCGAAGAAGCGGTGCATCTGGCTAAAAGTACTGTTGACCAGGCCAAATGTCCATTATGGTTTAATGAAAGGAAGAAAAGAATTACTGCCAGCCGAGCATATGAAATATTTACATATTGTAAAAATCCATCGCAGGATTGGAGTAAAAGTTAAATCAACTCGTGAACCAAAATTTTTTGGAAATGCAGCAACAAGGCATGGACAACACTACGAAGAATATGCAAGAATTAAATATACAAAAGAAACCGGAAGGAATGTTATCAAATGTGGATTAGTCGTCAATCCCGCAGTACCATGGATAGCAGGTAGCCCAGATGGCTTAATCGTAGAAGATGCGCTGATTACCAAAATTATTGAAATTAAATGTCCTGTGAAAGGTTCCAAAGCGAATATTAACTCTGTGATAATAAACGGTGACCTTAATTATATAGAATTTAATAGTAATGTACATTCATTAAAAAAAACCATAAATACTATGGCCAAATTCAGGTTTTATTAGGACTATTAAATTTAAAAAATTGTGATTTAATATTATATAGTAGTTTTGATGATTCAATAGTAATTATTAATATAGAATTTAACGAATCATTTTTATAGAAATGATAACCGACTTGCACTTTGCGTACTTTGTGTTTTACCTACCATTTTTTGTGAATAATGTCGATCAATTTGAATTAAAATAAATATAGCAAAATGTAGAAATTTTATTATAAATACAATACCTACACTACCTATTATTTTAAAAACATAATTAAGTGATTTCCAAGTGTTCACTAGGACTATAATCTACATAAATTTATCTTTGTTTAAAATTGGTTCAGATAAGTTACATAAACCGGTAATAATTATCATCACATCATTTAAAACTGGAAGTAATGACCATTGATATTTATGCCGTAATATTGCAAATGACTTTAATCTCTGAATTCTTCTCTCGACATGAATTCGAGCTCTTGCTATTGAAGCAGTATCTTCAGCTTCCTTCTTCGTAAATTGTGTCCTATTCTTACCTAGAAATGGTGGACGAATTAGTTGAATAAAATGTTCGGAACATTCTTTATCGATTAAGAAACCCCTGTCCACCATTAGGGCATCTTGTCCTGGTACAAAGGCTTGAATCAAGTTCTCTTTATTAAAATTGCCTTATCGGATGCTCGTCCGCCATATGGTTTACTTAGGAAAGTAATCATACCTGACGGTGAAACGCCAATTAAGAATTTTATTGTATGATCTTTCTTATATAAGGAATATGTCCGATTCTGCATTTTAAACACTGACTTTTCTGCAAGGTTACTTCAGTGCAATCTATAACCATCCTACATTTTGTATAATTCTTAAAACACTTCGGCATGTTGCCAAGCACTTCCTCTTTTGATGGAAAACTTATGAATTTTCTCAATAATCCACTCAAAACTTTACAAGTACTTAAAAAATATGTTCGACATAGAGTATCACTAACATTAAATAATATTGCTAAAAAGCGAAATGTCAGACCTAATTTTAATTTCATTAAAGTTAATAAAATTTTTTCTAGCACAAAATTGTTTTTGCCAATAATTATTTCCATGTAATTTGCCATTACATTAAATAATTTCAAATTGCTGATGCCTGTGCAAAATCTTATCCGAAATTCAGTATTAATCACATCTGCAATATTAAATTCTAATTTGTCAATGAACGTGTTAACTTGTATACACTTTCCTTCAGTTACAAGTATATTAGAATTGGGTGTTGAACTGATTGTGTTAACTGATGTTGAACTACTAGCACTTCCATTTTCCATTGTACTGCTACTAAATGATACTAAAGTTAATGCTGCTTGCAAATGGTGTTCGGCTTCTTTTGCATTTCTCGATAACTGCAATCGTTTTCTAATCGCATGTCTCTTTGGCTTGCTAGTCCATTTGTTATTTTATCAAATTTTCTAACTGGCAAATTTTTATTTGGTAATGCTCCTTTTTTGAGTGAACGTTTTTTACATGGTACATCTATAACAGAAATAGCGTTGATCACCTGTCTATAGTTTTTACATTTATAATAAAATAAATATTAAATTAATAACTAATAAGTACTTATAAATAAAGTATATGTTGTAAACGATAGTGGTCAGATAAACAATTAACTTACTTGGTAAAATAAAATCTTCCTTATCAAAATGCGAACTACAAACTTTCATCGAGGTTGTAATGTTTTTGTCGATTCGCAGCAATATTTGCCATTGTTTGCGTACATTTTTGTTTTTGGGAAAACCGTGCATAGAAACATTGTTAAAATAATAATTTTTGCATTGTGGCACACAGCAATAATGATGGCTTTTAGATTTTCTTTTCAAAGTACACTTGTTTTCTGACGCCATTGCTGTAATTTATCCTCAAATGAGTAGTGTATGTTTTCGCCACTTGGAACCGCCACTTTACATTTCGATTCCCAATACATCGGAACCTTGGCGGTGTTCAATGCATCGCTAACGTGTATACGTTTAAGCGTTGTTAAAATTTAAGTTAGTTGGTAGCAGTGCTCGGAAGGAGAAGGACAGAAAAAGTGGGTGGTTAGATATATTTGTTAAGAGTCGGTTGTATTGTTTGATTAACTTTATTAAAAATTATAGTTTGTTAATTTATAAACGCAATCCTAATTTCCGCTTACTGCTTGAATGCGAATTCCGAAGTGTAAAAGAGAAATCTATAAATCGTTTGACTATTTTTCTGTGGTTTGACACTGTGGTTTGACTTCAAACAGATATAGTGATAAAAGTGAATGTACCAGATGTAACAAAATAAAATATCGCATTTCAGATTTGCTGCAGAAATTTATGTAATTATGTATCTAGTTTGAAAAAAATTAAATTATTGAAGGTAGTGAAACGAATATCTGATTGTCAGCTAGTGATTTACATGAACATAAATAATGTCGTAACTCTGGTCTTTCCTGAATACGAAAGGAGTATCTAAAAAATGCTGTACTAATTTTATTTATACATATTGCATACTACATAAACAATTACTTTATATTTTTCTACTCCTGGTCCCCCTCTGTCATTGAAAAAAAGCATTTTGTTACTGACACTATGAAAAAAAATGAGATATAGATAGTTAGGATGCGCACATTCACCGTGGGCTGAATTTCAATAGTTGCGAGATACGGCAATAAGAAACTTTGATTGGTTGGCCCACTGTCGGCGCGCGCAGCACAGGTAAATCTAGAAAGGTGGATTCAAATATTAGAATTTTACAATCTGTACTCTAATGAAGTTCATTACGATACCGATTTAGAACCAGTAAAATACATAAATATCAAACGTTTCACGAGTAAGGTACAAATTTAGAAATATTAGAAAAACACCGTTGCTTATTGCACTTAACGATTAGTGCCTTGGCTATAGTCAAACAAGCTTACTTAAATTACATATTCCTGTGATCTACACGCATTTATGTCATTTTAATTTTGACTCATTCAACGCTAGACTATGCACTTTCTTATTCACAATGAATGGTCTTTGTAATGCAGTTCTGAAGGTTTTACCGGGCAATCATTTTGATCATTAAAGATTCAGTCAATCAATTATGTCAAGCGTGATCCCAATAAACAAGAAACATTAAAACAATGTTTTGTAACATTTAAACTAAGTAACAAAATTTACATTTCATTTTAAATTGGTTTTACATCACATTAACATTGTTTATAAAACATTTCAACATGTAAATAACATTACAAAAATATAATAAGTTGAACATGTGTTAAACATTATTAGTACGACATTACAGTAAGTTATTTTTTTGTGCAATATAGTAAAAACACACGTAGAACTCCACATCGTTCCACACTAACAAAGAGTATCACAAGCGTGCAGTAACATAAAACAACTTTCTGGAAAAATCTATGTAGGTTAACTGCCCTTTTTGGGTTGACAGATTATGCATCTAAATCGAATCAGATCTGTGCTATTATAAATAAGACTTATATGCAAGTTGCATAACTCCCCAATCTATGTATATAATTATAAGATGTGGAGTAATAACATTTGCGTGCACATTATGTTTCGGACGTTTAGAGTACATTTTATGTTTACTTAATTTGAGGTAATTTAATGTATTTAGATGCCTTTGAGTTTTGTAACTATTTTGAATTGATTTATATTTGCTCAAAATTACTTTCGATACCTACGTGAAAATTTAAATTAATGATAGGTATGCTACCGCTGTGGTATCCGTACCATCAGTGGGAACAGCCTAGCGGTAGACGCGTTAATATGACAAACTGAACATCGAGTTAACGGCGAGAGATTGTATCGAACCAATTTAAAAAGGTAAATTAAGATTGAACAACGTGATTACAATATAAATAGTTACGAACAATAAAAACAATAAGATAAAAATAGTTACGTTTTTTGTACAGGTTGTTACAATATTTTAAGTTGACATATAGCTACAACGTTGGTAATATATGTTACAAAAAGCAGTTAAATTAACATTATCACAATTTACTTTTTTAATGTAACAATTGTTAACATGTTTTACCTTGACATAATCTGTTATATCAACATTTGATAAACGTTGAACTGCTTTAAATGGAAACGGTACAATGTAACATTGTGATGTTAAAGTTTCGTTCATGTAATGTTTTTATGTTTAGTGGGATTCTAATCTTACATGGTATTTTAAGGATGATTTGGTTAGTGATATTTGCACCCATAATTTTCAAGAAAAAAACTGAATACTGTGACAGTATCCCGCAAAAAAAAGGTAGCAGTTAGCTAAAGTGAGTGCTACTTGAATTATGAAAAATTAGCGTTTAAGTTAATAGAAATGCAAGTATTAGTTGTTTAATAACTAATAATTCACAATTGGAAACAAGTTAGTGGAAAGAAATCTTATTGTGCAATAAAGCAGTGGATGACGCAATATGGTCAGGAGTTCACATAAATTATCAAAGAAAAATTACAAAACCGGATGCTCCAGGAACATTATAGTTGTGAAAAGGATTGACCGTTCAGAAACCCTTTTGATGATTGAAGCAAAGCATTGACGGTGATTGATAAAAAGTTTAATTGACTCAATCAATTGAAGAGGGTTCATTATCGCCTAGGGCAATTTACGGCAAGCACGGCGAAAACTAGGAGTGGTAGTTCACCAGCTTGTTAATCGATTTATATCGGGATTGTCCGGAGAAAATTAAATGCAAAGATTATTTCAATAAAGAAAGGGCCGCGTTGCAGAAAATGAATTGGGCATTTAAAGCTTTAAAACCGGAGTACACTGTTAAGCAACTAAAACAAAAAATTAATTTCCTAAGAACAAATTTTAATAAGGAGTTCAAAGCCACCTAGGTTAATAAAGTGTCTGGGACGTCTTTTGTCTACTTTACTTTGCTATTACAAAGACATTTATTTTATAAAAGATCGATCGAAATCGCACAGACCGAAACTTGTGAAGTAAGAATTTGATTTCATTTTTTACATTATAGATGATTATTTTATTTTATTATTATTATTACTTATACATTAGGCTTAGTACACGCCAGCACGAATTTTATAGGCACTTGTTCTGCCACGGAACTGACTTAGAGGAGTTGAAGAATTAGCATCAGAAGTCATCCGTTATTATTTTTGCCTATACTGTTGAATTGCTTTTGGTTCTTTGAAGTTGTACCATTTTTTGGGTGTCTTCTCCATGACCCAAGGTTCTACTACACCAGTAACTATGTCGTGCCTGTCAATCTCCTGAGGTTCAAATTTAATAGCATTTTAAAATATTTTGAATCTCTTCGTTAATATTCCAAATTCATTTCTAACGAGTTTTCTGGCTTGGTCAAAACAGTTCTGTTGTAGAGCTTTATGAAATTTGAGAGAAGTTGGAAAGCTTTATGGAGTTGCCGACTTCAACCCCATTGCAATCGACATTGCCAATTCACATCTGCATGAATTAACAATTGGAATGTGAAAAACAAGCAATCAGCATAACATAAACAATTAACAAACGCTGACACACAAGGAAGATATTTCCACGGCCTTGCAGACCAAGCAAACAACCTATTTGACACTTATAAGATGAAGTAGGATCGTTAGACAATTCAGTTAAGTTCCGTTCTAGAATTCGACACTTAATTTATCATCGACTAGTTCGCGATAGGCCAGTTCCAATAGGCCAGTATGACAGTGAGTCGCTAGCACTTAAATCGGCCGACGATTTACGACTCAACATGTGATACCACGGCGCCAAGTATCGCATACCCAGCACATAGTACTCTACAACTATTTTCGACAACCTTACGCAATAATTCATTCATACATGTAAATATCACATATCGTCTACTGTAAGTGTAAATAATAAACCCATTTAAACCGATACAACGCTAGTTCTTTCTCTGATCCAACCGGTGTCTATCATATACGCTCTAGACACCACAGCTTCAATGAACACGTACAGAAAATTTTTATTAGCAATGCCTGGTAACTCACGAGTATCAGGAATATTAATCAAGACAACTTGCGCCAAAATACTGTGTTCTTCATCACACCACCATCTGACACCCGACCATTCGCTTCCACATCGACCATCAGAAGTTTATATTTGCATCGACAATATAGCTAAGCACAATGCTGAAAGAACCTTTGTAATTATTAAAGTAAGACTCAGAATTACGAGGTTTTTGGATCGGACGTGTTTGCTATCAGCACTCCCTATGTAGTTTAGGAAATTCCATTGATCTTCGAATTCCTGTGCAACCCCTTTTTACCCATCTTGCGATTTTTGTACCTTGACGAAAAACAAAAAACGAAATTAGAATTTCAATATTTATATGTGGAATTAACACAGCGTTGTGCTTACATCTCTCAAGCTTTCATTCACTGTTTTTTACTTTTTTGTTACAGCTATCGATATGTGATGAAAACTCTTAGTCCATACTAGATTCTGAAAGCGTACCGTGTACTTTTGGTCTAGTTACAACTTTAAACAAACCCTTCCTCGTGAGGTGAAACCGAGTAAAAGAATGAAAAGTGGGCCATATAATACAGATCAATTAGTGGGGCTACCGACTAAATATTTTAAGCGACCTGAAGTTGAAGAGGATATTCTGCCAAAGGGGTGGGTCATGAAATTAAACTTTACAAAAAATAATAAATGACACGCTTTTTGAAGAACTTTGACAAGGGAAGGAGTGAGATTTAAAATGTACCCTCCTTGGTCACGTTCACTACCTTCAGTTAATTGGCGAACCTATGTATTTTGTTCTGAAGTTGCTTTTTCTGCTTGAGAGCAACTCGTCTTAAGGCGAGGAAGCCCAAATTTGTATTCGACACCATTTTCAACGAAGAATTCTTATATAGCAGGTTCGAGAAAACTTTATGGTTTGTTCTGCTCCAGTTCACGGCTAGCACTGATCAAAATGATTGGTCTTCTAGAGCCTCTTTTAGATTTTTTTACATTCTGGTACCTATCCGTAGAATTCAATCACTACGAAATGAGATTTATAAGTTCTCGACTTATGGATAAATTACATGCAAATAAATGTTGTCTATGTTTGTATGTATTTTGTAAATGCCTACATTTCTTGTACACTTTTAATTGCTAAACAATATTGATGTTGATAAGAAGAAATTATTTTATATTAAAGCGAATAAAATTTGTAGTGATCATTTCCTGCAATCAACTGTGACCATGTCCATGTCCCCCGTGACCGTGTCCACTCCCATGATGACCATGTCCTCCTCCATGGTAATCATGTCCTTTGTGGTGATCATGTCCTCCGTGGTGATCATGACCTCCTCCGTGGTAGTCATGATCATGATGACCGCCTCCTCCATGATGACGATCCGGGTTTGGCAGAGCATTGGAAGCAACACATATTAACCCCAAAGCGATCAAAAAAAGAAATTACAACAAAATACATAGTGTTTAAAAATATAAAATACAAATATTTACCAATAGAGTACGAATCATTGTGTAGTAACGTATAATATACGAAGTCAAATGTGTTGTTTCTAAAATGTCATGTACAATATATACCCTAGATCGATTGACGTCATTATTAAATCAGATTAATTTCCAAGTGCTTATAGGTATTTGAGTTGTAATTTTATATGATAGTTTACAATAATCATATTAAACTCGCATTTAATTTCTAATGCGTTATTAAACGAGTTCTTTAGAAACCATTAACATTTACAACACTTATAATACAAATTTTATCAGTTTGTATTAAAGTTTATGTAAACAGCGGTTGGAAACATTAATTTTACTTTTCTTTAATTAAACTAAATTTCATTATACCACGAAACTATTAATTATACAAAATACATTTTTTCTAGAATTCAAGTCAATTATGTACTAATGGTAAATAATTAATATAACAAAATTCCCAAATTTAAGTTTAGTGTTTATTTCAAAATTTTTCCTAGGTATGCCAAGAGCAAACATCGAGTTTGCAAAAAAAATTATCACCTCGTATAAGTAAATGAAATGTCAGTTTTTCTTTGTTAAAAAGCATGTGATACAGTATATGAATTTATCGGCCACAACTATGTAAAAAGCAGTAAAAACTACCCTAATTACTTAAAATATGTTCCGCGCTGTTTTAAAAATAAAAATTTTGGGAATGCATATTTGTTTATTTTCTAAGACAAAATTCAATCACATCTTCAAGAGTCCCGAAAATCAATATCTTCCTTTTAGATAAATACTTTAAAAAAACAAAATCTTCAAATTGTCAACAAACATAAAAAAACACACTTCAAACTAATCCTCACAAAAAATAATTAAAAAGAAGAAATTTCTGAGTGTTAATCCTACACAATCTGTAAGATTTTTGATGTTTAATATTAAAAAATAGATCAATGTTTTTTGGATTTCTGTCTCGGTGTAGGTATAAGCGACAAATTAAATTGATACATACACGATTCCAAAATTGGATTGAGTTAGCTTGCTGGATATTCAAAAAGTCAAAAATACGAATTTGTCTATTGGTTTCTGTTTATATATCCAGAGTAGTTTAAATTGCTCGTCTATAAACTATAGAAGATAGAAAAAAATGAGTGATGTAGCCTTGATCTCTTTATTCATGCATTTCGAGAAAAGTCAGCTTGGAACTCAATCTGTTATTCCCTTTCTGTGTGAAAACGTTTTGCTTTTTATGAAGGTGCAATGGCAGGTGCATAAGAAACATCTATGTTTAATATGAGATGGGGTTTACTCGTAATGCCAATAATGAACTACCTTTTTGTTTATTTCGTCCACGTGTGTTGAATTCAGATTTTCTTTGCTCCACGTTTAGATGACATTTACAGTATAGTGATATCCAGTATCTTGCAGTCATGGAGTTATCCTTGTGGGAACATTTTAAGTGGCGAAACCATATTTTTAACCTTCTAAATCGATTTGTCTATCATTTGGTATGTTTTTCAACTCAATCCGACATTTCGTTCTCTACATCTCGGCTTTTATATATAAGCCTACGATATTAACAATTATACTGTAAACATGTTAAATTTAGATCGTAGTAATTATGTTTGATATGTTATTGTTGCCATGACTTGATATTTGTTGATTTTTATAATTTTGAGAAAATTTGCCATTTTTTTTAGAAAAGTCAGAACATTTTTTCTATTTTTTATGTTTGAAGACGAGAGTTACTGTTTTATAACAAATATTGTTATAAAAATATACATTGATACAAGAAAATATCAATTGTTTTCTTTAGTTTAGTTAAATTAAATCACTAAATTATTGGTACCAGAATGGAATTTGTATTACACAATTAACAGTGGTTCTGGAGTGTATGGTAACTCGAAAATCTGGAAAATCATATAATTTGGGAGGACCAGGAACTTCAATTTCTTCAAAACAAGAATTGCAAAGGACTAGTCAACGGTATTTTGAATTTCTTTAATTTATCTTATGTCAAATTCCGTTGAGGCGTTGACATTAATTAATTGTCACATACGACGTTTTTGAATTTATTTATTTTAAACATTTCTTGTGCGCAATTGAACTAATATTTTGAAATTCGTGCTTTATTTATTGTTATTTTGTTTTACATGTTTGTTTATATGTTTGACCACCTGAGGAGGGGTGTGATGGCCTCGTTAAAGTAGATCTCATTCTGTTATAATCTTTCATTAATTCCTATTCCATCTTAATTTAACGCATCACAGTTCTCCGCAAGGTAATTTATTTTATTATTGTGCTTACTTTAAAAATTGTTAAAGTCTGCGTAGCCATTTTATCTCATTCCGTGAAATTAGTTTTTTAACAATTTTTTCATTTTAAGTTATATGTCTTTTGGTTTTCTAACCGTGGACGTAACATATTGGTCCTTCGAGCCGGATAAAGGGAAACTTTTGCTCTTTATCTAGCGATTGACCCAGCTCATTTTCGCTTTCTTTGACCACATATCTTTTTGTGATTAGTGCCAACTATTTTGCTTTCGTAATTTATTTACGACTTCGCTATGGCGTCGAAACTAGAACTTGTCAAAGCACAGAGAGATAATGTTATTTCTGAAATTAACTACCTTTCTGATTTGGCGAAAGTTCTGAAGAAAGCTTGGGTGAACTTAAATTATTGTTTACAGACTTAAAAGGATATTATGATGAGTTCAGAAACCTACAGGTACAAATTACTGCCAACTGACGGAGCAAGAAACAATCTCCTGCAAATGATGTTGAGGTTTCAGATCAGGAAATTCTGTCACGAAAGGTCAGAGACACTGTTGTCAAATTAAGACTACATTATAACCGTCTCTTTCCCGATGAGGTGCATCAGAACAATTCTTCCCTCTAGACAGTTATCTCCTGCGTCTTCGGTTTCTTCAATTCCCAATGTTCGTAAACCTTCCTTAATACCCAAGATAAATTTACCTATATTTAATGGAGACAAATCTTCTTTTTTAACTTTCTATCAACTGTTCAATGAATTAGTAATTAAAAGAGACGATATTTCAGATATTGAACGTTTTCAGTATCTTAAGACTTTACTCAAAGACGAAGCATTCGAATTAGTAAAACACATTCCAGTTACTTCTAGTAATTTCGGAGTAGCTTGGAATACACTTCGTGATGAGTACTACAAACCACGAATTTTAAGATCTGTACATATACAGCATCTTTTTAATTTGCCTAAGTTATTGAGTCAATCATTCACTGGCCTCAAGCAAATGTTGCATGTTTCCAGAGAAAATATGTCAGCTTTAAAAGCACTAGGTATTAATTTAGATGATGATGTAAGTTCAGGTTTTATTTTGGAATCTATTTTCGCTAATAAATTAGATTCTAAAACTCGTAAGTTATACGAACTGTCGTTAGTTTCAAACCAGATTCCTACTCATACCGATTTGTATCACCCACCTCAAGCAACAATACAGTGTCACTACATTCAGGTTTAAATACTTCTACTGCAATTCTTTTGGCCACGGCCAAAGTAGACATTTTGGACAGCACTGGCACTTATAACACATTACTACGCAGTCTTTTTGATTGTTGAAGTCAAAGCAGTGTTATAACTGAAGCTTGTGCAAAAAGATTGAAGTTGACCATTAAACGGTGTAATACAACTATCATTTTTTTGGGTAATCAACCTGTTAATTTGGCTAAAGATCTTGTACATGTTTCAATTAAACCTGTCGGAAAATCGGGTCCCACATTCGAGATTACTGCTATTGTAGTTGATTCTATTACGGATCAAACCCCTAATCAGAGAATTTCTCTTGCAAAGTACAACTGTATTCGTCAGTTAAACCTTGCAGATCCTGGACTCTGTGAGCCAGGAAATATAAACCTCCTCCTGTCTGCGGATGTCTTTGGTAAAAGTTTGTTGAATAATAGATTCACAGAACTTAATGGCCCTATTGCCATTGAAACTCATTTTAGGTGGTTGGTGTTGGGAGAAATAGATTGTAATTCTCAGCCAACAACTACACATGCATTTAAGTTGTCTGCTGTAGACAACCTGGACACTCTTCTACAAAAATTCTGGGAAGTAGAAAGTGTGGGTTCTTACATTCCTCAGCAGAGAAAAGAAGACATAAGAGTAGAGAGACTTTATTCGGAAACATTTTTTAGGGACTCTTCTGGTAGATACTGTGTTGCTCCTCCATTTAAAGAGTTTCCTCCTAAGCTTGGTCATTCTATTACATTGCCAAATCATGTTTGACTTCGTTGCTTTGACGTTTGGAAAATAATCCACGTTTGCAGAAGGATTATGATGCCACTTTGGTGGATTATATTGACCAAGATCATATGATAAAAGTGGATTCTTCTTGTCCTACTAACACTAATAATTATTATATTCCACATTTAGCTGTTGTTAGACCTGAATCCGCCACATCTTCTGTTCGTGTTGTGTTTAATGCGTCCAAACGTTCATCCAATGGTGTTTTGTTAAACGATGTTATATCGGCAGGACCTCCTTTACAACATGACATTAGTGGTTTGTTATTTCGTATTCGGTTTTTAAGATTTTGTTGTCTACTGACATCAAGCAGATGTTCAGGCAGATACTAATAATAGAGGAACATTGCAAATATCAGCGTATACTTTATAAATTCAACGGCGACTCCTCGCCACAGGCTTATGAGTTACGTACCGTTACTTTTGGAGTAGATTCATCTCCATACTTGGCAAATCGAACTATTCAGCAGCTCGCGCGGGATGAAGAACATGTTTATCCCTTGGCTTCTGAAATTCTAAAGAATGACGTGTATGTTGACGATGTTTTGACCGGCTTTGACGACCTTTCTAGTGCTAATGAAACTGTTAGACAATTGATTGGAATATTCAAATCTGGTGGTTTTCTCTTACACAAATGGACAAGTAATAATCTTGACGCTCTTCATTCTATTCCAAAAAATGAGCTACGGTTGGATGACGTATCCTTTGAGACTGGTTCTAATATGAAATTGTTAGGAATTAAATGGTCACCAGCAACATACGAATTTTTGTTTGAAATTAATGTAGTTGAAAATGCACCTTGCACCAAGCGCCGTATTCTTTCTGAGGTCGCTCGGTGGTTTGATCCTCTTGGTTTTGTTCTCCTTTGACGATGAAGCTTAAACATTTGATCCAGCTACTGTGGTTAGCAAAATTAGATTGGGATGAACCTTCTTCTAAGGAAATTGAGAACGACTGTCAACAGTTTTTGTCAGAACTCAAGGTCATGCCAATCATTTCCATTCCACGTCAAGTAATAATCAATAAAGCTTTTCGACTTGTTTGCTTTTCAGACGCATCTGAAAAAGGATATTCTGTCTGCATATATATATATCAGGTCAGAGAACAAAACTAATGTAAGAGTTAGGCTTTTATATTCTAAGACCAAGTTTGTGTGGATGTTATTTATTATCTACACTTGTTGCTAAAAGTTTAGTTTTTTTACCACACCCACCAGTACATATATTAGCGCTAACAGATTCGTTAGCGGCATTGTACTGGATTAGTAACTCTCCACATAGATGGAAGTTGTTGCTAATCGTGTTACGCACATACAAGAAGTTTTACCATCCAAATATTGGGCTCATGTGCGTACAACAAATAAAATAGCAGACGTTGCTTCTAGAGGACCTTTTTCTTTAAGCTTTTCTCAGAACAAAGATAGGTTAGAGGGTCCTAAATGGTTGCGTGAATCCGAAATTAATTGGCCTGTCAGATTTGTTACTGATTTTTCATCGCATCTCAGTCAGTCTGAGAATCTTGAACAATCCAAGTCATTACTTCTTCAGGAAAATAAATTTACTTCCTATTGGTTCGAGAAATACTCTTCTTTCGCTAAACTTCAGAAGATAATAGCTTGTTGTTTACGTTTTATCAATAATGATAGCAAGAAAGTACCTACTAAGGCTTGTCAAGGTAAAGGAATTTCTACATATTGTCTTGATCTTGCTTTGATTACTCTTCTCAGTCGGACAGTTTTCATATTGATCTTCAGCAATTGAAAGATAGAGAAGTTTGTCCTAAAGAGTTTTGGAACCTTTCGCCTTTTATCGATAAAAACAGTTGCATCCGTGTAGGTGGCCGACTTTCTCAATCAGAATTATCTTATGATAGAAAGTACCTTTTTGCTACCATCGAAACATAGTTTAACAAAATTGGTCATTAATCATTACCACTTAAAGTACAAGCATATTGGTCCTCAAGGCTTGTTGGCAATTTTATTACAAAAGTTTTGGATTGTTTTAGCAAAACATGTAATTAGATCACAGTATATTTGTCTATTTATTTGCTTCGCAACCAAAGCAGTTCATTTGGAGCTGGCATCCGATCTATCGACTGCTACGTTCTTAGCAGCCCTCCGAAGATTCATATCTCGTAGAGGTAGGGTGTCGGATATGTACAGTGATTGTGGAACAAATTTTGTGGGTGTTAATAGATACCTAACTGAACTTCAAAAATTATTAATTTCATCGGATCATAATAATTTAGTAGCTCATGCTTTGATATCTGATGGTATCAATTGGCATTTTAACCCATCTTGTGCACCTCATTTTGGTGGCCTTTGGGAGGCTGGGATTAAATCTACTAAAAAATTGCTACATCGTGCTCTTGGCAAGCAGATTTTAACATATGAGGAATTTACTACTTTACTCACTAAAGTAGAGGCTATACTTAACTCCCGTCCACTATATCCGATGTCTTATGACCCTTCGGATTTAAGTGTTTTAACGCCAGGACATTTCTTGGTTAATGAACATCTTGTGTGTTTGCCTTCGGATGACTTTACAAATGTTCCTTTAAACCGTTTGTCTCACTAGGAAGCTATTCAAATGCTTCGCCAATCTTACTGGAAGCTTTGGAGAGATAATTACCTACAACAAAGGAAAAAATGGTGTACAAATTCTTCGAGCATTAAAGAAGGTACTCTTGTAGTCATTAATGATCATCCTACCCCCCCAACAGATTGGAGATTGGGTAGAGTAGTAAAATTAATTCCGGGTAAAGATTCCATATCCAGAGTTGCTAAAGTTCTCACTAAGTTTGGAGAAATTACTAGGCCCATTGCAAAACTTGCTCCTTTACCTCTAGGCGAAAAGGATACAACTATTGTAACTTCTAATAATTCTTAAAAAAAAAATGTGAGACATTTTGGCCGGCGGGATGTTTCGTTCCGAATTATTTATATTATATGTTAAATTTAGATCGTAATTATGTTTGATATGTTATTGTTGCCATGACAAGTTTTGTTGATTTTATAATTTTTTTGAGAAAATTTGTAATTTCTTTTAGAAGTCAGAACATTTTTTCTATTTTTTATGTTTGTGTACTTGTTCACGAATTTCATTAGACGGTTTCCATTTATCTTCGCCGCTATCACTTAAACAGCGTTATCAAAGTTGGGCAGATAAACCGTATAACATTTCAAAGGGTGTCTTCATACTAGTTTTGTTTATCGACGAATTTAAATCGCGTTCCAATTTGATAACACAGTCTCCCAGGTTTCTTCGTCCTTTAGCGCTGTCAATAGTGACGGAATCAAAACGTTCATCACTCTTTCTGCTTGACCATTCGCCTGAGGGTGTCGACTCGATATTAAAGTGTGTTTCATTCCCTGATACGCACAAAATTTCTCAAATTCTTTCGACGTAAAACTCGTTGCTCTATCGGTTACTATTTTTATAGGTAAACAAAGGTACTTGGTTAGCGCATCCACCATTACAAGAATGTAAACATTGCCCCTTCGCGACTTCACCAAGGGTCCGCAATGATCCATGTGCACTCTCTCAAAAGTACGTCTCGGAAGGATTAAAAAACCCTGGCTGTTTCTCCGCCGGTCTTTTACTTAATAAACACTCAAAACAGGAAGCTATATGTTTCCGTACGTACCGTTTCATTCGGGCAAACCAAAAACGTTCTTGTATCTTTACAACAGTTCCATCAACTCCGAAATGACCGCTTTGATCGTCATACTTACCACACCAGGCTTTCCTAATCGAATTCGGAAGCACATACAAGTCTCTTTCGTTTTTATTTAGACTAACTGTTCTAAACAATCGACCGTCTATCAATTTAAAACCTTGAATTTTATTCTTCTCAAACGCGTCTCGCTCTCCGGGTGTCTTTTCCGGCATTTTAATTATTTCACTAAGTGCCGGATCGGATCTTTGTATTATCAGTACTTGATCTTCATCACTCATTGTCAATAACACATCACCTCGTTCGCACAATTCTTCAACGATTTCCCCTGCGTCTAACACTGGTGCTCGCGATAAAGCATCCACGTGAACCATCTTATCTCCGGGTCGATACTTTAATTGCATATCAAAGTCTTGCAAAAAATATAACCAACGAGCTATTTGGGAATTACGAGTTTTTAACACGTTTAAATGAATAATTTCTCTAGAAGCTCGTTTTCGTTACGCGCTGAAATTAAAACATCGTCGAGATACCATGTAGCGACATCACGTCCTAGGGGTCCTAACACTATGGACATCAATCTGCTGAATTCGAACGGTGCGTTACACAAACCAAACATCATTCGTGTAAACTGTCCTGTTGTGTCACTCGTTATAAAAGCACTTTTTTGTTGAGCTTCCGGGGTTAATGGCACTTGTAAATAAGCGTTTCCCAAATCCAAAATTGAGAACAACTTATAGCCGTACAAATTATCAAACTGTTCCTCCACAGACGGAATAGGGTACGATAATTTTTTCGTTTGCTCTGTAATCAATCACCAAACGCGGCTCTCCCCCCTTTTTCTTCACCAACAAACACGTTGACGCATATGACGATGTAGTTTCGGTGAAGAACCCTTCTCGTTTCCAATTTTCCACGATTGCAGTTGTCATCTCCCGTTCTGACCAACTCATTTTATAGGGCTTGGCACGAATTGGAACAGCTGTGTCGCATATGTCCATTTCCATAACGTTCGTACAACCTAGCTCTTTAATGTTTAACGTAAAACAGTTTCGATAAGAATTAAACAATTTCAGTATCTCCACCACAACTTTTTCGCTCAAATGTTCACTAACGTTTAACATTTCCTTCGTTATTGGCTCATGGTGCATTTCTAACGATTCCATTTTGTAAATGTCCTCTACACGGCAAGCATTTCTGATTACACCAATTATTTCTTCCTTTTCTAACACCAAATCGTCGTCAGTCGTATTCACAATTGGCACCAGAATTTCTTTATTTTCAACGAGTGCGTTTACTAAATTCACTTCTCCACTTGGTACACGAGCATTACTTTTCGCTACAACATCGATTCGAGACGACTTTTCCACAACGTTCAAATTTTCAAACGGCATACCCCTTCTTTTACCAAAATAAAGCTTATCATCAACGCGAACGTACCCAATGTCTTTTTGTTCCGTAAAGGTACGACCAACTAAAACTTGTGTTTGTTGAAGGTTATTCTTCACTACATACCTACATTGTCGTTTGAACTTTTGCGTCATCGATTTCCAAACTAACCACCACCGACGCATCACTCATTATGAGACTACCCCCAAATCCGTACAATGCGATATTACATGATGTAGTTTCCAGTTTTAACTTTGTCACTGTCTCCTGCATAATTAAACAGACACTCGCGCCCATGTCTATTTGTGCCGTTACCTCAACATTATCAATTTTTACTTCGCGTAGAAATTTTTCACATAATTTTGAGTTCGTATGTAAATTTATAGACAACACCGATGTACACTCCTTACGTACGTGTCCGCTCTTTTTACAATTAAAGCACTTTATTCGGCTTTTCTCAGCTTCGGACTTTTCTTCGACATTTGGACAATTTTTGGCGTAATGACCTTGTTTATTACACCTGAAACATGTAATCGTATCGTCGCGTTCACGATTCTCGTCGAATTTTCGCCCGTACGATTTACTTGTTGATTCTGCAGGTGTCTTACGTACTGCAGCGCTAGAAATTGCAATCTTTTCTTGTGACGATAAATCATCAATAAATTTGTCAATGTCTACATGATGCACAGACAATAAACTACTCGCACCACTAAAAGATGTGACTCCCGTTAGTATTTGTTGTTTAACCTCACGCAACGACAGGTTGAGCTCCTTACATAGCTTGTACTTGTGTTGTGCATAACTAGATATAGGTTCTTTTGGTTTCTGCCGCTTTTTACGCATTTTCTCCCATCTCTCAGTTACCGACACCGTCTGTACAAAGCTACGCCGAAAACTCCTCCCAAAATCATCCCACGTTTGCAAGTTTTCGCGTCTACCTTGATACCAACATTTGGCTGTACCACGCAAAAATATTCTCGCCGTTTCTAGCATAATCGCTTTCGTCCAACCACCTAACTGCGCACTGAATTTTAATTGTTCAATCCATTCCTTTGCGTCCACATTTGAATCTTCACCATCAAAGTGTTGTAAAGTTTGAGGTAAATTGGGTGCAATTTGTGGCTTCATCTCAGTACTTCGCTCTCTTTGTTCCATCATTGTCATCATCCTTGACATTAAATTCATCATCATATTGACGTTTTCAGAGCTGGAAGCGCTTACTTCATAATTTCGTTGTTCTGTAAACTTTTTCGACGCCATACTGAACCCACTATCCCTACCACGCTCTTCCTTTGCTTCAACGCCACCAAGTTGTGACTGATCCAAATTAATTTTTGAACCACATGTTGCAGATTCACCATTTTCATCGCCATTTTGAAAATATCCCTAAGCATTTCGTACACGACCACAAAAATCTTGGTTTTCCATTTTTCCACGCACTTCACCGAACGATTCGATCGAATTTTCTACGCAACACTTATAAAGCTTGTTCCACAAAACACTTTATCTACCAGTATAGCGCACCCGATATGTCTACCACGTTCTGGACAATTATCCCGGATTACTTGATATGTTTCACCGTATCTTACGTTTATCACGAAATATATCTTCTGATTATGTCAGCTTCGCATTAAATAAATAATTAAGGCCAATTTCAAATTAACTTTATTCAATGCCAAAATCTGCACTAGCATACATATTCGCCTTCATACACGCAATCCCTCGTCCTCGCGCTTCCACTGATGCCCTTCCTCCACTTCCCACTCTTTAGTGGGGACATTTAGCGGCAAATGCGAATCCAAATCTCACATTAGTTTTTAACAATTTTTCATTTTAAGTTATATGTCTCTTGGTTTTCTAACCGTGGACGTAACAGCTATTCAGCTAAAACTTAAACAATATTAAAATGAAATTACGATATTTATACTTTCAAGTAAGTAAATTGAAATCAGATTAACAATCTCAACAACAATAAAATTAAATTACTTTAGAAAACAAATTTTCATCAAAGGATTTTTTTTAATATCATTATTAATTAATTTTTGTATTTGAAGGGATTCATGTAAGTTTAATTTTATTCTTTTATTTAAAAGGTAACGAATGTTATAATTATTAAAGTTCCAAACATGCTAAAAGAAATAATATCGTTTGCAAATGTTGATTTATTGATTGATGTTTTTTAAATATTTGGTTAAATCGTGCCCTGTCCTATCATATACTACCAAATTTAGAATATGTATTACAAAAATGATATACCAGATTTTGAGAGAAGTTCAATTTTCTCTTAGTTGTTAAAAATAAAATCAAAAAGAGTAAAATTAGTTAAAAAAAACTGTCTGAAGCGTACCATGATAAATACCAAACTTAACAACAGCTTACTTAATTTTAATTCTTTCATTCATCTTTCACAACAAATACTTTTTTTAAATTTTCCTCATTCCATTTCTGGTTTTCTTAGAGTTGTCGTCTAAACAGAAAAAATGCTGACATTTTATATTAAAGTTATAAATACGGGTGGTCCAACCAAAACTTTACGCCCCGATTTTAGGGCTTTAAATGAAAACTGAAAAACATCCGGACCCGTCGATTTTGATTCGAGAGGGACCAACCTGAATGCTTTCTTTATTTGCTCAACTTCAACTCCCTACTGGGGAAGCACAATCTTCTGATTTTAAATAGGATGAGGCGTGTTGCGATACATCATTTTGAAGATCTCATCGAGCACCATTTGACCCTCTAATTTCGCGTCAAAATTTTCATCGATAACGAAGGAAAATAGTGGAAAAGGTAATGTGGGAGAAAATAACCAATATTAATGAATGTCAAATTACACCTGAAATGGGTAAGGGAACGTTTCCAATATACTATTGCATGGAAGGGAATGGCGGTTATTTCCTGCATTTAATAAACGAATCACAAGAGTTAGTAGTATTTTCATTGGTTATTTTTTCCACATTACCTCTTCCAGTAGGTATTGTATCTCTCATTTAAAATATTTAATATTTAAAATGTACACGATTAAATAAATAAAATTTCGTTATCGATGAAAATTTTTACGCAAAACTAGAGGGTTAGTTAGTACTGATGAGATCCTCAAAATGATGTATTGCAACACTATTTATCCT